>PVJC01033712.1:0-19252 GCA_004026665.1 Murina feae
GCCCGCCTGAGCCCCTCCCAGAGCCGCCTACACAGTACCCTGACCTTTCATTGGCTCCCCCAAGATGGTGTTCCATGATTGGCCACCTCCACCTATAAATACCTGTACTTCCTCAATAAAGTTAGACCTGCGTCCCAGAACCTGGTCTCCAGAGTTGTGCATGCAAGCGTCCAGCACTAGGGGCTCCGCCGTCCTCACCCCTGGGAAATCCCCTGCTTCAGGCCCTGTCAGGGCAGAGCGAGCAGCAGGTGGCAGCTTGTCATGGCGGTGGCGCCTCTGATTAAAAGAGACCTCGCACTTCCTATCTGCTCCTGCTACGCTGCGGCCAACAGTGAGCTGTGCGGTGGCCACCGCTACGGCCCAGAGTCCAGAGTTACGGTAGCTTTGGGGGGCCTTGTTATCAGAGAGGCCTTAGGTTGGGGGGGTATTATTGGATAGGTCTTATTTTCAGGGAGGTCTTATTTTCAGGGAATGTCTTACTTTCAGGGAAATTGGGTAATAGAAAAATCACATAAAATAACAAAAAAAAAGCCTATTACTTCAAAAGCCCTCTGTCAAATGCTGAAAAGGACATGTAAAACAGGTGGTAGCTCGGCCAGCATAACTCAGTGTTTGAGCCTTGACCTATGAACAGGAAGTCACAGTTCCATTCCCAGACAGGACACATGCCTGGGTTGCAGGCTTGATCCAATCCCCAGTGTGGGGAGTGCAGAATGTAGACAATCAATGATTCTTATCATTGATCTTCCTATCTTTTTCTCCCTTTTTCTCTCTGAAATCAATAAAAAATATATTAAAACAGGTGGTAATCACTTCCTTTTTTGTGTGTGTTTTATAAATTTGGGAACCTGTGGTCATGATTGACAAAAGAAGTAAAAAAATAAAAAGATCTCAGCTTTCTAGCTTTAGGCCAATTAATTTATAGGGAAAAACTGTCCAAAATGATCCTCTAGAAAGTTTTCAAGGAACAGTGATTTTTCCCCCACAGGGAACATTTGGCCATATCCAGAAATGCTTTTTACTGTTACTGCTTGAAGTGGAGCAGATTAACAGGGCTCTGTCCTTGATCACACTTCAGTTTGCCTCTCTGAACCCTCTTTCCAATTAGGCCTCTATCTTAGCCTTCCTTATCCTTGACTTGCTGAGTCCAATTTTAACAAAGAATCTGGTCAGGTGATTTAGAGAAAACCGCAGGTGCCCCATCTCCCCCAAACACTTGATTTCTGATCAAATTCCTCACCCCCATTCTTGATATGTAACTCTCTGGTCTGCCTTTATCAAGAATTTTGTTCAGCCAGTTTAGCAAGAATCCCCTACCTTTGTTATCTAATATGTTCCTTTTGGGATTTTTTTTTCAAAATATAAGAGAAAACTTATTTAATAAGTTATAGAGGTAAAGTGAGGGGTGGAAGAAATGGGCTCAGGAGGACAATGAGCCTGGGAGTAGGGAGGAGGGGGAAGGGGAAGGTGCAGGGATGCTCCTGGGAGGAAAATCCAGCCAAGAGCTTTTAAGGGTGGAGGTTTTAGGGGAGGTCCTAAGGGAGCATCTTAGTAGAAAATTTATTAGCTTTCTAGGAGGATCCTTTCAGAAATTCTTATTCATTGGTCTTTTCACACTGCCTCTTGGCTAGAAATCCCCAGCTATCTTTCTGTGTTGGGGTCCTAGTTCAATATACCCTCCCTCTGGCAATAGCCTTGACTTCTGCTGTAATCTTGAATAAAGTCTTCCTTGCTGTTTTTTATTTATTTTTTATTTTTAACAAGTGGCCAGAGCAACTCTCTCTCTCTCTCTCTCTCTCTCTCTCTCTCTCTCTCTCTCTCTCTCAAATAATTTTTCTGTAACTGAGTACTATTGTTATCTAGTGCATAGAGGCCAGGAATACTGCTAAGCATCTTACAATACACAACGCAGCTCTCAAACAATACTCATCCAGCACAAAATGTCAGTAGAGAACTATCAGAATGGATGACATATCTGCCACTAAAGGCATTTTTCTACCCTTATCTGCACTAAACAAATTAAGCTGATTTGAATGTGGATAGCTCTTTCATTTTCATGGCTTGCTTGTAGTATTGGTAACTCACATTCAGTGCTAAAATTTGGGAAATGTGTGAGAAGAAAATCTGCTGTATCTAGTAACCCTAATATAGTGGTTGTGCTTTAGGATCAATGGATATGTATTTCTATATAAATCAAGAGAAATCTGAATTATGACTGTTGGATCTTCTGCTGGCTGGCACTAAGAACATCCCTGCAGCTCTAGGCAGGGGCTTTCCATGATCAGACTTGAAAGAATGATAATGTTTGACAGTCAAAGCAGTGAGAGTGGACTGGTCAGAGTTCTCCCTAAATCAAGGACTAAAAAAACCATCTTAATACTGAAAACAAAAAACAAAAAACAAAAAAAAAAAACACAAAACCCTAGAATGTTAATGTAACCCAAGCAAAAACTTCAAGAGAGAGCCAACTCTTGAACTTCCTTCTCATACATATAAATACATGCCAATGAAACTAAAGTGCTGTAATCAAATCTGGGTTTGTTGTCTCACAAAATCGAAGTGTGAGTACTCAGACAAAGACGATTAACAGAAGCAGTTTGCTGAGAGGTGAATGGTCTTCCCCTAGCAGGGAGGTGACCCAAATTGGAGGTGAAGCTTCTTTGTCTAGACGTAGTATATGCTTTTCTAGCTCATGGTCCTTTCAAAGAATTCTGCCTGCTAGCTCTTGATTAGTCCTTTCAAAGAATTCTACCTTAACAACTTCCCAAACATTTTAAATCTTACACCTCCTTCACCAGCCTTTCTGCCCAGCCGGATTACCTTAGCAACTCCTGGCTAGCTGGGTTCAGCTCTACACTGAGTGGCCAGATTATTATGACCACCTGATGTTTGTAGGCAAATTAGCTATAATTTCCCGCTGAAGTTGCTAGATGGCCAGATCATTATGTAAATGTCTGAATAGCGCAACATACCTAAGTATCATTGCTGATCAATTTCATCCTGTCATGTGATGGCGTATCCCAATGGAGATGGCTTTTTCCAACAAGACAATGCGCCATGCCATGGTGCTCATATTGTGCAGGAGTGGTTTCAAGAACACGAGGGAGACTTTACCTTGCTTACGTGGCCCCCACAATCACCAGATCTCAATCCAATTGAGCATTTGTGGGATGAAGTTAAAAGAGCCATCAGGCAGCTTGTTCCACAACCTTCAAATCTCACAGAACTGGACAGTGCTATTCATCAGGCATGGTGTCAGATTCCTCGCATCATCTTTCAACATCTCGTGGAGTCAATGCCAACAAGAATTGCTGCAGTATTGAAGGCAAAAGGTGGCCCAATGAAGGACTGATGGGGTGGTCATAATAATCTGGCCACTCATTGTAGGTTATTTGTTTCTCTCTCAGAGCAGGTCACAGTCAGCAAATTGCATCCTGACAACCTCGGCAAGGCCTGATATTCTAGTGCTTCCCCATTCTTTTCCCTCTCCCTGACTGCCTAGCCATTTCTAACTCTTCATAAATAACTAGAAAATTAATCTAAGAGAATTAACAGAATGACCAGCTAAATATAATTTTACATTGTGTGTCAATTATTAAATTGCATAATAATGCATTAATGTTCCAATTATGTAGACACAGAAAGATTAATAGTCACAGTAGGCTTAACTGAAAAGGGTAGGTGCAAAATTACTATATGTAAAGTCTGACTTACCTGAATTCTAGAACAATGAAAATCCTTTAAAAGCACAGCTACCACTGTTATTCCATTTTTCTTTGAAAGATATTCAAATGCAAGTAGGCAAGAAGATATGGGAAAGGAAAGACCAAGTTATAAAGACTGAGTTAAGGAAAATAAAATAGAGACAGCATATATGTCAAGGTCAACATAATGCATATATAGGTGGGTTCTAAATTTAGCTTGGGTATTCTTGGAAAAATCAGGCTATTTGTCAGACTTGGGAAGATTATGAACATTACTGAGTACCAAGTGCCTCAACTCTCACCATTTTAATGTCCCTCTCTATGCTTCAGTCAAGTTGAAATATTAAGAGTTTCTTTATACATAGTGGTCCGTAGTCCTCTTCCTTCTCTCTTTTTAAAACTTTATGTTTTTAGAACCATTTAATTATCCAAGGAAAAATTATAGCGATTTTTCATATTTCCCTTCCCCCAAACATGCATAGCTTCCTTTATTATCAACATCTCCCACCAAAGTGGTACATTGGTTACAATTGATGAATCTACATTGAAATATAGTTAGCCAAAGTCCAAAGTTTACATTATGGTTCATTCTTGACAATGTACATTCTATGGGTTTGGACATATATTCATTACTATAACCTAAAAATCTTTGTGTTCTGCATTCCCACCTTCCACTTTGGCCACCGCTAATTTTGTTATTGTTTCTATAGTTTTGCCTTTCTAGAATGTCATGTAGTTGGACCATACAGTAAGTGACTTTTTCAGGTTGATTTTGTTGTTTTTTACTTAGTAATATATATTTAAGTTTTCTCCATGTCTTTTATGGAATGACAATTTTTAGTTTTGTTTTTTAATCAGGGAATAATATTCCAGAGTTTGGATACACAGCAGTGTGTTTATCCATTCCCCTCTCTTTTAACATCATGATCTCCCTTTCTAGAACACCCCTTTCTAGCCCCCCCCCCTTTTTTTTTTACCAATTTCTCCTGGTTTAGCCATTAAGATCCTTAACTTTATGGATACCATATTCTGCAAATCTACCCTGACTACCTAACCCATGTGAGCAAAACATTTCTTTTCTTTATTTCTCTAACTCTCTGAGCTCAACATGCTTATCACTCTGCTTTGTAATCGTTCATTATCTGTGAGAACTTCCCTTTCTTCACTACCACAGTCTCTGGTACAGCACTTTACAGGCAGGGGAAGTCAATAAGTATTCCTGATGACTCCCTCTGTTAAGAGCTTTAGGTAAAATAATTACCTTCAGTAATTACTAACGCAGACACACACACATAGCATATGCTAAAAGACAAGAAAGAAATCTTAAATTGTCAAGATAAGAAATGAATGCTAAAAAAAATCTTTTCTCTAATATTTATTATTAGAGGCCCAGTGCATGACATTCATGCACCCTGGGGTGGGGGCGGGGTGGTCCCTCAGCCCAGCCTGCACCCTTTAGCAGTATAGGAGCCCTCAGGGGATGTCAGACTGATGGTTTAGACCCACTCCTACGGGAGCAGGCCTAAGCCCTCAGTCAGACATCCTTAGACCTGCTGCGGAGGCGGGCTGCTGCACTCACCAGCTTTTAACCCTGGCTGTGGCTGAGCAGCACTCCCCCGTGGGAGCACACTGACCACCAGGGGCAGCTCCTGAATTGGGCATCTGCCCTTTCATGGTCAGTGCGCATCATAGCAACTGGTCATTCTGCTGTTTGTCAGTTTTCATATTACCCTTTTATTATATAGGATAAGCCTTTGGGAAAGATTGTTCATTTTCTTTTTTTCTTCGTATTGTGAAACATGGAATGCTTTTTACCAATCAGCATATATCATTATTTGTTTGACATAGGGCATAAAAGCAGAATTTTGGCATAAATCATGGCCTCGCAGCATAGAAGTGCTCTGGAATAGAACTCCTTAAGTTAAAATCCTGATGTTACTGCTTATAGCATCCTAGAGGCCCAGTGCATGAAATTTGTGCAAAAGGTGGTCCCCTCAGCCGAGCCTGCACCCCCTCCAATCCAGGACCCTTCAGGGGATGCCTGACTGCCGGGCCTAAACTGGCAGTCAGACATCTCTGTCACAATTTGGGACCATTATCTCCTAACTGCTCACCTGCCTCCCTGCCTGATTGCCTGAACTGACCCCCTGCCAGTCTGGTCACCCTCAATTGCCTCCTTGCTGGCCTGGTCACCCCCAACTGCCCCCCTGCCAGCTTGGTTGCCCCTAACTGCCACTCCCACCAGCCTAGTTGCCCCTTACTACACCCCTTGCCAGCCTGGTTGCCCCATGCAGCCTGCTGCTCAGTTGTTTGGTTGTTCCTCACTAACCCTTCTTCTGGCCTAGTCACCCCACACAGCCTGTTCTGTGATCCATTCAGTTGTTTCAGTTGCAATGGTCACTTAGGCTTTTATATATATATAGATTACTTTACTAACTTTACCTGAGTTTTCTCTCTAAAACAAAATAACAACAAACAAAGCAGAGTGGTGAATAAAAGACAGTCATTCCCTCAAAAGTTTGTGTTAAATATTAAATGAACTTTAGTAATCATAAAGTATTTTCAAATATGTATAGCAAGTATAAATGTCGAATGTTAGATATTATTTTATTTTAATACTAGGGGCCCGGTGCACAAAAATTTGTGCACTTGGGATGGGGGGGTTCCCTCATTCTGGCCTGTGCCCTCTTGCAGTCTGGGACCCCTCAGGGGATGTCCACTTGCTGGTGTTCCTGGCCAGCCTGGGTGATGGGCTGATGGCTGTTTGCAGTCTGGCCAAGCCCCCCAGTGGGAACCCTCACCCCATAGGGGTGTGGTTAGCCTGGGTGAGGGGATGAGGGCCATTTTAAGGCTGCCCACAGCTCCCATTGACCCAACATCCCAGTTATTTATCTTTTATAATTGAAACTTTGTTGCTTTGAGCGGAGGCCTACACAGGGAAGGAAGCCTCCTGTTTGCTTCAGCTCGGTGGCTTCTATAATTGAAGCTGTGTTTCCATAAGCAGAGGCCCAGCCAGCCGAGGCAGGCAGTTTCCTCCAAACAGAAGCCTCCTGTTACTCTAGCTCTGTGGCTCTTGGCCGTCATCTTGGCTGAGTTAATTTGCATACAGTCACTCTGATTGGCTGGTAGGCATGGCTTACATGTCTCAGAGTGATGGTTAATTTGCATATTACTCTTTTATTAGATTAGATATTTTATATTAATGTATTTGCTTACCAGGGTTAAGATATAAGAATCATTTGTATATTTAAGTAATGTTGACAACAAGTAGTCATCTTCTCTGTTTTATGATTAAAAATAATAGTAATCATTTACAAATAGGTCTCAAGTATTTTCCACTTATGCTTCTATATCAATAGACACTTTTCTTTATACTATTTATGAAACACATCTTCGCCCTTTGATTTTCACTATTTTCTTGCCAGGGTAAGAGACTTAAAAAGTTAGAAAGGAAAAAAGTGAGGTTGAGCATTATTTCCTCAACCCCATATATGCTAGGTTCAATGACATGTACAGCTCCTGCTGGGAGTTGTCTGCTGGAGATGGAGACACAGATACATTCCCTAGGTTCTGGCAATTTCTTTTTTCTTTTGCCCACTCAGTCCCTGTATTCGTTTTCTTTTGCTTCTGTAACAAATTACCAAAAAAAATTAGTGTCTTCAAATGCTAGAAATGTGTTATCTTACAGTTCTGCAGATAGATCAGAAGTCAGACTGGGTTGAAATCTAGATTTTAACAGAGTTGTATTTCTTTTCTTTTTTTAAAAAAATATATTTTATTAATTTTATACAGAGAGGAAGAGTGATAGAGAGCTAGAAACATTGACAAGAGAGAAACATCGATCAGCCGTGCTCCACACACCCCCAACTGGGGATGCACCCGCAACCAAGGCACATGCCCTTGACTAGAATCGAACCCGGGACCCTTCAGTCCACAGGCCGACTCTCCATCCACTGAGCAAAACTGGCCATGGCAAGAGCTGTATTTCTTTTGGAGGTTCTTCTGGAGAATCCATTTTATCACTTTTTTAGCTTCTAGAGCAGTGATTTTCAAACTTTTTCATCTCATGGCACACCATACATAAACTAATTACTAAATTTTTGTGGCACACTGAAAGATACCTACTCTAAGAAAAGAGTAATATGGAAATTAACCATCTCTCAAAGATGCCTAAGCCATGCCCACCAGCCAAGCCATGCCCACCAACCAATCAGAGAGTTGTATGCAAATTAACCCAACAAGATGGAGGCTGGCACCATGGAGCCAGCAGCCCTGGGGGTGGGGTGGGCAGTGGCAGGGGAGGGGCAGGCGGCACTTGCCTGCTTCCCAGTCCCCTTGCAGGGATCAGGGAGTAGGAAAAAGGCCGGGCCAGCCACGAGGCAGTGAACAGGTGGGGTTTTTCCCCGCTTTCTGGTGGCTGGAGCAAGATCGGGAGCAGGCAAGCTTGGCAGGCAGGCAGCACCCAGCCCTGGCCACAGCTCAAAAAAGAGAACAACGTGCAGGGGAAGGCAAGAGTCTCAGAGATCAACATAGAGGGGGTGCCTGCTCCAAGCCTGGAGGCAGGCCCCCAGCAGACAGACACACATAGGAGGACTGCTCTGAGCCTCAGCTGTGGCTGGGGGCAGGTCCTCAGTGGTCACACACACACACACACACACACACACACACACACACGGTGCCTGCCAGACTGGGGCCATCAGTAGGACATCCACTGAGGGGTTCTGGACTGTGAGAGGGGGCAGGCTGGGCTGAAGGACCCCCACCCTCCCCCCGTGCACGAATTTTGTGCACCAGGCCCCTAGTTTATATATATATTTTTGCCAATCTGACAGAAAAATAGTTTTAATTTTGATTTGTTCACACAGGATGGCTATTGTTGGGTTGGCTGTTGTCATTATTTTTTTTTTAGTTTGACAATTTAAGGGGGAAAAGGTCAGTGCCCTGACTAAATAGTCAGGTATTATATGTCTTTAAAATAATTTTGCCACATGAGTTGAAAATCATTGATGTAGGGGTTCATAGCCCTTTCTACCTCCAAAATGGAAATGTTTCATTACTATGAATATTCTTCCATAGACTTTCTCTCCCCCTGACTATAGTCAGTGAAGTTCCTCTACTGTTCAAGACCTGTATGGTTAGGTTGGGCCTACCTGAGTAATACATGATAATCTCCCCATTTGAAGGTCTTTTAATTAATCACACTTGCAAAGTCCCCTTCACCATGTAAAAGGCTTTTGTTGTTGTTCTTTCTATTTAGGATTAAATGCTCATTCTTTCAAAACTACCCTATTATAATTATCATTTTCTTATGTTTCACCTGATGAGATAACCTGCCTCCCCTTTTCAGTGGTAATGTGATTTGTTTTCCCTAGAAATTCTTTGTATAAATAACAAACTCTTGTGTTATGGGCAGACCAAAAGCAGGTGAAAAATGCTTAAAGTGTTTATATTTAAGTAATGTCTCTCACTTTCCCTCTCACCTCACACACACACACACATACTTTTAGCATTTATTGGCAATTCATTCTCATTGCTATTTAATGAAGACATTTTGTTTAACATTGAGCACTAATTTAGAATGTCATACATTTTAAAAAGGTCTATGGACATTTAAAATCCTTGTTTTCTAATAGTCATATTTATAGCTAAAGAAAAATGTTTCTTCTACTTATATGAATGTAATATTTGTAGAATCTTTTCATGAACTAAAACATATTATTATTATTATTATTATTATTATTATTATAATTAAAGCCTATTTTAGAATGTATTAATTAGGGTGAAATAAATGGAAAAATAAGATATGTGTGTTATTCATATTATACTAGAAATGCTATATTTTGTCAAGTCTTAAGCAAAAGCTGCATAACCTTTTTGTCCTCTGATTAGAACAAACATCTGAGCTATGTGTAGCATTTCATGAAGGCATATTATAATCAATTTAATCCTATTTCACTTGGTAAACAAATTAGCCTTAAAATTGCTGAAATTTTTCACAAATTCCAATAATGTCCATGGGTTATTTGCTCTGCTGTCCTTCAACATGTGCTGCTAAGCCCATTTTAGGCTTCCACATAAGGATTAGCCTTTCCAATCATATTGAAGACCAGATTGCTTAACTACAGCACACAGTGTCATGCTACAGATAATCCATGCCCTTGATTAATGCTCTTATAATCAATTGCTGTCTGGAAGTGACTCCTTCCCATCACACTCTTCACAAAAAGAGCAGATGGTATTTAAAAGGTTATGGCAGGAGGGCATTACAGAGGTCAAATGGAACATCGATCAAGTAGGCAGAAAAATTGCCTTTTTTCTTCTTCTTTCTTCTTATCCTAAGAACTCATAAGGGAATGTGGTGTATGAATTATAGTTTGATCTATAGTTCATGCACTAAGATATTTTCTTGTTTCAAATTTCTGTGTTGTTTTGGGTAATGAACCTGGAAATTGGATTCCTTGTGTGCCAATAAAAAATTGCACCAATATGAACATCTCAAACAAATAATTCTTAGATTCAAGAAGGTTTTTTTTTCAAAAAATTTAATGCAGCTAGAGGATCCAACTCAATAAAAACTTTAATATATAGCATCTCTTGGATACATTTTTACAGAGCTAAGCATTTTATTTATAGAAAATCACACCAAATTTATATATATATATATATATATATATATATATATATATATATATATATATATATATATATATCTTTTCCTGTCTTTTCCCATCCTTTATCACACTAGTGACAGTCTATCATATATTTCAAAGTAATAAATTATCTTTTTAACTGGTATACTTAGTTCTAATGAGGTGAGGACAGCATAGGAAGGCTGCATTCAAGGATTGAAATTAAGTAAGAAAATGTCAGTAGAAGGTATTTTAAAAAATTGAAATGTGTTATTTTCAAAAATTAGTGCCTTCAAATACGTAGATTCAAATAACCTGATTATGAATAGGCCACTTCTACACAATATACTGATAATAAAAATGCTTACTTTATGAGTAAAGAGAATATATAGTCTTGAATTTATGGAGAAAAAAATAGGTTTTGTGAGAATGTTTAAAATACAAGACACTCATGTAAATTTCTGTGGTTCGAGGTGCTTTTGCACATATTGCCTAGATAGTCAATGCCTACTCTGTATGTCGGTGTTAACCATTTGGAGACACAAAGACATTATCTTTGTGGTCAAGTAGTTTAAATATATTTTGGGAGGACTGCATGCAAAGTGTAAAGTTATATTGTTTTCTGTTTTCTCAAAAATTTTAATAAATGATAATTACTTAAATGTTAAATTAGACTCCAAACAATAATGCTATCATGATATCATTAGAGAGAGATGCCCATGGTCTGGACTGGCCAGGAAAGATTTCAGACTGCTGAGGAAAGGGCTTTGATAATGAATAGCATTTGGAAAGCCTTGGGATCCAGGAAGGGATTGCAGAAAGGGTATAGAATCCAACACACAGAAGTGGATTGTTTTTTACAGCAGCACTATAGAAAGGAACATCCCCACAAACATGTAGTCTTTATGGAATTATTTTGTCTAGTTTTATACAGATGAGTATGTTGATGCAGTACTGGACAAAAATATGAATCTTTAATATGTCAATAGGAAATATAGGAAGCCACAGCTGTGTACATTCCAGGTAACTGTATTTAATTCTTTCACTTTGTTAAAGTAATAGGCACAATTAATTGTTATTGTTCAGGGGGGGAAATGATCTCTGATCAAATTCTTGCAAAATAGTTTACCTGCAGCCATCAGTCTATTATTCTAAAATTTTGTTTTAACACACATTTGGAGTCTATCCTAAGGCATAAGGAAGTAAGACAAGCCTTTTGATTACTTTTCCCTTGCAGCCATAATAAGGGTGAAACATCATATATAATAAGAGAGAAATATGCAAATTAGGTTGGGACATCACAAACAGCTCAGGAGGCTGTGTCATGACCAGCTCAGATCCCACCCTCAGCCCTGGTGCCACCCAACTCTGAGGCCACTCCTGCCAGGGGTTCACAGGCAGGCACGCCACGCAGCCTGCCCTGGGAGCCTTCCTGTCCTGGAAGCAAGGCTCCAATGGGAGTGTGGTGCTGCCCAGCTCTGAGACCACTCTCACTGGGGAACAAGGCCCACAGTGGACCCATGGACCTGCCCAGGGGGGTGTTCTCTGAACTGCTGCGGCCAAATTAGGCCCAAGAGAGTGGGCCTAAGCCATCAGTAGGACATCCCCTGAGGGCTCACAGACTGTGAGATGGGGCAGGCTAGGCTGAGGGACACTCACCCAGTGTACGAATTTCATGCACTGGACCTCTAGTTTATCAATAAGCACAAATTGTCACAATTTGAACATGACAGTTTTCATGAATGAAAATAATAAATCAAAGCATGTAAGTTATAAATAATATTAAAATGTAAAATTTGCAATTTTCTCTCTTCATTCCTGATTTGATATAGAATTCAGCACATACAATTTTGGCTACTGGATGGTGCTTTTATTTTAAATACTTAAAAAAATTCTTACAGACCCTGGAAACCTAATGAACTAGAGAGCTAGAGAATACAATCAGACTTCTTTCTACATGGTCAGGAAAATCCCAGTTGCAGAAGATTGCCAACTCCTGTGATCACAACTCCTCATAGTGTGAGTTATGATGTTCCAACATATCTCTCCATTAATTAGAATAAATAAAATAGACATGAATTGCTTGTGATGTGCACTGCAGGACATCAGTGTGCTCCAGAAAAGAATTAGAGCAATGATGCTAAAGGGCGAGTCTGGTATCAAACCAATCAAAAATTGTATTCAGGGATGTATTTAAAGGCAAGTGAATTATTAAAAAATAAAGCATCTTTATGTGTATTTTACCTCCATGCTAACTTCTTAATGTTTTTTTTGCATATTTTTACTTTTTGATGAATCAGAAATGCACAAAGGGTAAATAAAGTAATCACTTTCCTGGATGACCTGCAGTCTTTTTTTGTTTCCCCTCTACCAATGTTTGTGCAAAATCTGTGAATGGAAAAACAAACAAAACTAAGCTCAGAAATTGATGATCATCTTTCAGAGCTGTCAGTAGAGGAAAACTTAGTTTTTTTCTCAGGAAAAATAAATACTCATTATAGAATTACTTATGATTTTATAAATGTACATATATATGGTTACTAATCAAATAGTATAAAATACTCATGGAGAAAGCAGTAGTATGAAACCACAATTCTACTTACACGGTCTCACCTCTTAGTTTTTATCTTTATTTTTTATTTTATTTTTGTTAATATATTTTTATTGATTTCAGAGAGGAAGGGAAAGGGAGAGAGAGATAGAAATATCAATGATGAGAGAGAATCATCGATCACTACATTCTGCACACCTCACACTGGGGTTTGAGCCTGCAACAAGAGCATATGCCCTGACTGGGAATTGAATCATGACCTCCTGGTTTGTAGGTTGATGATCAATTACTGAGCAGCGCCAACAGGGCATACTAATTTTATTTTTGTTACTGTTTATATTGTTATTATACTAGAGGCCTGGTGCACCAAAATTCACGCATGGGGCGGCCCCTCAGCCCAGCCTGCATCCTCTCCAATCTGGGACCCCTCCCCTCGGGGGGTGTCTGACTGCCAGTTTAGGTCCGATCCCTGGGACCACTGATTCTTAATCACTCACCTGCCTGCCTGCCTGGTAGCCCCTAATTGCCACCCCCCTGCTAGCCTGATCTCCCCTCACTGCCTCTGCATGCTGGCCTGATCACCCCTAATTGCCCTCCCTGTTGGCTTGGTCTCTTCTAACTTCCCCCCCACGGCTGACCTGGTCGCTCCTAACTGCCCCTCCGCTGGTGTGGTGACCCCTTACTACTCTCCTGCCAGCATGGCTTCCCACAACTTCCCCTCCCTGCTGACCTGGTTACCCCTCATGGCCCTACCCCAGGCTGGTTGCCCCATGCATCCTGCTATTCAGTTGTTTGGTCATCTCTCACTAACCCCCCTGCCAACCTAGTTGTAGGCAGCTATCTTGTGAGGGCGTGAGGGTTAATTTGCCTATTACTTCTTTATCATATAGAATTAAATATACTTACACTTCTATTTCTAACTCATTTCCTGCAGACTATATACTTGTGATAAAATGAGAATGTCACATATTTATGCAAACTTTCCTTCCTCCAAATTTCTCCAGATCTTAGATACTTATGTTAATAATTAAGTAATTTTGTGGTAGCTCATGTAACTTTAAATAACACACTTAGAACTCCATTATCTATTCCATCAACTACAAAGAATAAATACTTATTGTCTATTTTTTTTTTGAGGAAAATTGCTACATTTATTTCTACCTTTTTGTGACCACAGTTTTATCTTCTATTTTTGTTGTTGTTTATTTTTATTGTTCTTGTTGTTGCTATTGTTAATCATTACCCCAGTATATTTTTCCATTGATTTTTTAGAGAGAGTGGAAGAAGAGGGGGAGAGACAGAGAGAGGAAAACATTAATGTTAGAGAGACACATTGATGGGTTGCCTCCTGCATGTGCTCAACCAGGAATCAAACTGAGGTACCTGCCCTTGACCAGAATCAAACCAGGATCCTTCAGATTGAAGGCCGATGCCCTAACCATTGAGCAACTGACTAGAGCTATTTTTGTTTGTAGGTCTATCTATATATATAAAAGCCTAAGCGACTATTATGACCGGTTGACTGGTTGCTATGACACCTATTGACCACCATGGGAATATGCAGGAGCTGTTCCCTGGTGGTCAGTGTGCTCCCATAGCCAACCTCCTGCCATCAGCCAACCTCCTGCAGTCCCTTCCCCTGGCTGGCTGGCCCAGATCAGGACTGACTGGGAGAGATGGCCCCAATGCCTGGCCAGGCTAAGGGACCCCACCCATGCATGAATTTGTGCACAGGGCCTCTAGTGTGATAATAAATGTACTTCTCTTTTCTGGCATGGTCATCTAGCCTATTGGAAAGCAGCACCCACCAATAGGCTAGGACATCATCTGTGAGCAGCTGTTATAACCATACCAGACTATTAGAGTTGAATGTCATCCATATTTTTGTTAATTTAAAAGTTGAGACAAATAGAATATTCAAATTATTATGATTACTGAAACGTTTTTCAATGGAAGACCATATAGCATTTAATAGCATAACCAATCAAACCGATTCTTATTTATTTCTAGAGTGTTTGGTATTTTGATTTTAATGTGTCATTCTGCTCTCAGATTTTGACCATTAAACAATTGTTAATGATGTTGAGGTGGTGTACTTGCTTATAAATAATATTGGCATAAGTGATTGTCATGTAAACTCTTTTTAGTGAATAAGCACTAATGAATGAAAAACAATATAGAAAAAAAATTTCATCAGGTTAGGGAGAATGAGGGGAAAAAAGGAGGAATCAAAGTCCTTCCAGAAAAAAAAAAAAAAAAAAAAAGGTGTGTATTTATAAAATATGCAGCTATATCAGCCACATGTGGGCCAAATGAAAGGCCTCCAACAATCTTCCCAGTGAAGGATCTCTGCATGAGGAGGCACACGTTATAACTCCATACTGAAACTGGTGTTTGCTGTTGTTTCTAATGGTGTCATTTTTCAGATGTCATTATTTTTCTTTAAAAGAGCTGTGAACAAATGACGTTCGGTATGGATCCCTTTTTACAGAAAGAAAATTTTCTGTTACAAAAATTACTAGGAAATGTTATGTTATATATAAGAAACCACTAGATATTGTAGAGAATTATATAAAGTATATGGCCATGGACATTTTAATGGTTTCTAGTTTTTGTTTCTATGAATAAATACTGCTGTGATTATTTGTGTACAAATCTTTATTTTAACATATGTTTGCAGTTCTTTTAGGGTAGATGCCTAGTAGTGGAATTGCCAAGTCAGATAATCATTATATGTTTAATTTTTTAAAGAAATTGACAAATTATCTCAAAATGGTTTTACCATTTTATGTTCCTACCAGTATTGAATGGGGGTTCCAGTTCTTCACATATTTGCCAATTTTGTTACTGTCAGTCTTTTGGATTATAAATATTCTATTGTGTATATGGTGGTATCTTATTGAAATTTTAATTTATATTTCCCAATAGCTAATTATATTTTTCTATGGTGAATAATTATTTGTAAATCTTCCTTGGTGAAATATCAATTAAAATATTTTAATCATTTTCATTCTATTGTAAAAGATCTAAGTATATTGTGGATACAAGTTTTATTATATCTATAATTTGGAAATAATTTCTTGCACTTAGCAATATTTTTTTAGTTTTGAAAAAAAGAAGTATCTTTTGAAGAATCAAATTATTTAATTTTAAATACAATTTATTATTATTTTTTATTTAGGTACTAGGGGCCTGGTGCACAAAAATTTGTGCACTCGGGAGGTCCCTCAGCCCGGCCTGTGCCCTCTCACAGTCTGGGACCCCTCTGGGGATGTCCACCTGCTGGCGTGCCTGGTGAGGGGCTGATGGCTGTTTGCAGGCTGGCCAAGCCCCCCAGTGGGATCTCTCACCCCATTGGGGTGTGGCCAGCCTGGGTGACAGACTGAGGGCTGTTTTCAGGCTTTCAGGCTGCCCACAGCTCCCATTGACGCAATGTCCCAGCAAGGGTGGCTGGAAGCAGGTTTCTGGGGTTTATTTATCTTACATAATTGATACACTATTCCTTTAAGCCAAGGCCTAGGCAGGTAACGGAACCTCCAGTTGGCTTCAGCCCGTGGCTTTTATAATGGAAAGAATGTTGCCTTAGGCAGGCAGTTTCCTCTATCGCTGGTGCAATGGAAGGCTGCTGTTTGCTTCTGCTTGGAGGCTTCTATAATTGTAACAATGTTGCAAATGTGTTACCTGGAGCACAGAGAGGCCAAGCCAGCTGGCAGACAGTTTACTCCTGGTGCAACGGAAACCTCTGTTTACTCTAGCTCCGTGACTCCCAGCCTCCATCTTGGCTGGGCTAATTTGCATACAGTCACTCTGACTTGTGGGCAAGGCTTAGGTGTCCCGAAGAAACAGTCAATTTCAATATTACTCTTTTATTAGATTAGATTGTGCACATACCTTTATGCATACTGTTTTAGAGTGTTAAATGGTGCCTATTAAATACTAATACAAAAAATAGCATAATGAGGTTATTTAGAGATGAGATTCTGGAACTAAATTTCACTTCCTAAATGTAAGGTCTTGAACTCATATAAGTAACTACTTTTTGCCTCAGTTTATTCATAAAAAGTATAGTTTATACTTTATAAGACTTTTTGTAATAAATAAAATGACACACTTAAAACACTTTAGAGTAATGTCTGGCATTTAGTCAGTGTATACTACATGTTAGTATATTATTTTCTTAGGGCTGATGTTAATAAAGTATGACAAACTGGATGGCTTAAAACAATAATTTCCTGCCCTCACAGTTCTGGAGACTAGATGTCTGAAATCTAGTTGTGGGCAGAGCCATGCTCTCTGAAGGCTGTGGGAACTAATCTGTCCCATACCCTTCCCTTAGCCTCTAGTGTTGCTAGCAATTCTTGATGCGCCTTGGTTTATAGAAGCATCATAGCAATATTTACCAGTGTTGTCACATGGCATTATCTCTGTCAATATCTTTGTCTCTTCTCATAAGCACCCACATTAATGGGCTTATCTTAACTTGATTATGTCTGTAAAGATCTTTTTTTCAAATAAAGTCATACACAGACACTGAGAATTAGTACATAACTTTAAAAAATTATTGATTGATTTGAAAGAGAGGAGAAGGGAGTGGTAGAAACATTGATTTTGTTGTTCTACCTATTCATGCATTCATTAGTTGATTCTTGTAGGTGCCTTGACTTGGGATTGAATCTACAACCTTGGGGTATGGGTTGATGATCTAATTGAATGAGCTACTCAGCCAGGTAGTACAAGACTTTTTTTGCCCGGGGTGCAGGGGCACAATTCAACCCACAATAGCTACTACTATTATTATTGATAGTCATGATAGCAAATTAATAATCTGCTTTAAAGATTAAATAATTTTCTTCCTAGGACAACTAAGACTGTATAAAATCCTGTTGCCCAGGCTTCCCATAAAAAAATCTATATTGAAGTATCTTTAGATGTGGGACTACTGACTTCTGCTAAATAATATAACAAGAAACAGTGGTTAGTGATTGAATCTCTAATGGAAATATTATTAAGCTGTGTATAACATCACACATACATCTTTTTTATTATCACAGAAAGAAATCTTCTTACCTTTGAATATTATTAGTGCTATCTTAATCTTAAAATCTGATGTTTGAATTTTAGAACCCATCAATAAAATAACTTATTGGTTTTTGCATTTTTCTTTGACCACTGAGAAATTTAAATTTCTTTTAAGAGAAGAGTGGGGTTATGGCATGATTATTTGTTTTGGCATCTGTCCATGGTTTGCTTTCCCTCTAACACTCAAATATTTTTTGTCTTTTTGTATTGTATACATTTTCTGTAACTACTTCTAAAACTTTGTAAAAGCAAGTAAGGCTGGTATGAATCAGTAAATTAATTAAAATTAAATCACTTTGAACCTATAACATATTTTCTATAGAGTCAGTCTATTCAACCTCATAATGAGAGGGTTGGTCTTTAAAATTTGTTGTCTTCCTAGGATGGATTAATTGTACTGGAGAATTGCCTGTAGGTGAAGTTGCAAAAGATCAAAGAATTAGTTCAGATCATGGACAAATGTTAAGTGATATTATAAGGATTTTTTATTATAATTTTAGGTGACTAGTAGGCATTAATTTTTTCTTAGCTAGTGGGAAAGCAAGGAATTTTAACAGTGTGTGTCCAGAGCTATCTTTGAAGTTGACATTAAACAGGAAGGTGCTAGAGGCAGATATATCAGTTAAGAAATCATGGCAACAATTTAGTCTAAAAGTGAAAAATCTTAATTCCATACCCAACAGGCAGAATAGAGAGGGTTTATGAGAAACAGGTGGCTATACCCTTTCTTGGACTTAACAATAAGTTGAGTGTAAAGTTTTAAAAGTGAAAATCAGTAAAAGCAAAAATGTATCTAGGTCTAGGATTACTCTAAAGTGTCCATCTTGAGCTTTGACTTTAAATTAGCGGTAATATATAGGAGATTAAATGTGTGAGGGTGAGAATGAATAAAAATTTCTGGATTTTGTTGGCCCTTAGACAAGTTTCTTTAACTCATACAAAGCCTTTTCTCTCGAGTCACAGAGGATACTCGAACATGGGAGCCTGGACTCTTCTCCCTCTTATAATATACTAGGGGCCCGGAGCACAAAAATTTGTGCACTTGGGGTGGAGGGAGTCCCTCAGCCCGGCCTGTCTGGGACCCCTCTCACAGTCTGGGACCCCTCAGTGGATATCCTATGATGGCCCTAGTCTGCCAGGCGCCTTTTGTGTGTGTGTGTGTGTGTGTGTGTGTGTGTATCGCTACTGGGGACCTGCCCCCAGCCGCATCTGAGGCTCGGAGCAGTCCTCCTGTGTGTGTCTACCTGCTGGGGGCCTGCCCCCAGGCACACCGTGGAGGCTTGGAGCAG
>PVJC01033713.1:0-19107 GCA_004026665.1 Murina feae
GGGGCATCGGGGAGCGGGAAAGAGGAGGCAGGGGGTCGGCAGCCTGCTTGGTGGGCTTCCCAGGCCCCTTGCAGGGCACCAGGAAGTGGGAAAGTAAGGTGGCGGGCTGGGAGTGGGAAAGAGGCAGCGGGGCGGTCTCGGCCTGCTTGGCAGCTGCCCAGGCCCTTTGCGGGGCACCGGGGAGCGGGAAAGCAAGGCTGCAGGGGCCTGCTTGGCAGCTCCCCAGACCCCTTGGCGGCACCAGGAAGTGGGAAAGGAAGGCAGCAGGGGACCAGTGAGTGGGAAAGAGTCGGTGGCCTGCTTGGTGGCACCCAGGCCCTTTGGGGGCCACTGGGGAGCAGGAAAGCAAGCTCTTGGGGGCTGGGGTCCTGCTTGGCGGCTCCCCAGACCCCTTCTGGGGATCATGGAGCAGGAAAAGGCTGGCCTGACCACGAGGCGGGGTTTTCCCTGCTTTCTGGTGGCTGGAGGAAGATGGGCAGTAGGCAAGCTTGGGAGGCAGGCAGCACCCAGCCCTGGCCACAGCTCAAAAAAGAGAACAATATGCAGGGGAAGGCAAGAGTCTGAGAGATCAACATAGAAGGGGTGCCTGCTCCAAGCCTCCACGGTGTGCCTGGGGGCAGGCCCCCAGCAGGTAGACACACACAGGAGGACTGCTCCGAGCCTCTGATGCGGCTGGGGGCAGGTCCCCAGTGGCCACACACACACACACACACACACACACACACACAGAAGGCACCTGGCAGACTGGGGCCGTCATAGGATATCCACTGAGGGGTCCCAGACTGTGAGAGGGCACAGGCCGGGCTGAGGGACTCCCTCCACCCCGAGTGCACAAATTTTTGTGCACCGGGCCCCTAGTTTAATAAATAATTACATTAAATTTGCCTATACAAATCCTTAACATCATATAGAAGAGACTGTTGACCTAACAGGGTATCAAGCATTAAATATGCATTTTTAATGATGACCTATGGGAGTAATAACATTGACTAAATTTTCAGTAATTCATCCAAAGGAAAAATCTTCAGCAATAAAGTATCACTAATTCTTCAATGTTTGGACAAAAGTTAAGAAGCAATGGTTTTAAAATGGATGACTGAAATATACCTTGCAGCCTGGCCAAATTTTATTTTTTTTAATGATAAAGTACTATTAGTCTTCTTAGGACTAGAATGTATAATAGCAGAGGGGGATAAAAACTGACATGGGCTATATAGTCATAAAGAAAAACTAGTATAAACTTATTAATGAAAAATGAACTTGCTACATAGCAGGGGAATAGCAAACCATTTATTACTGCACACATCCAGTTTTACCTGCTTCATTTCTAATCCCTGGAACTAGCAGATCAAATCTGCCAAACAAAATAAGTTCACTTTAACAAAAGCTGGTTTCTTATTTTTCCTCTCTATTCTCCACATCTCACCTTCTTTCCCAGGCCCATTTGGGGGGAGAAAGAGGATGGTAAAGAAAATATTTCTTTAATATGACCCTAATTTCCAAAAATCTATTTCTTCATCCAAATTTGCCTTCCCATCTACTAACAGATTATCATATCATTTAAAAATCAGGAAATATATAGAATACCCCTACCAACATTTGGAGTTTATAAATAAATCTGGCAAAAAAAAAAAAAGAATGTAACATTTCCCCCCAAGCAATCTAGTTATTTTTATTTTACCAATCATATGAATAAAATAGTTAACACACCCAAAGAAAAGCAGCCAGTAAGTGTTAGAAATATCTATCAGCTGTATTACAGGTTTTCTCCAAAATGACTAACATTTCAAGTTCAGAAATATGACTAGCTATAGTGATAAACTAAAAATGCTAATCCCACTGGTCTCTAAACACAAAGAGTATGACACAGTGGGATCAAAGATTCAATCTAGAGTCTAACCTTCATTAAGCATGGACATAAAGAGTCACTTGCAATATACTACAAAACATATGCTCAAGATATCAAAAGCTGTTTTCTTTTAAGTAATAACTTATCATCTTCAGTCTACACTATAGCACTGAAATTCCAGTTTCTCTTATTTTCTGTCCTGTAGGTAAGGTGCATTACTACTGAAGCAAGGACCCACAGCCTCATTTGAGGCAATGGCTTTGTTGTTTTCCACAACTCCACCGGCCAACAATGTCCACTGGTGGAGTACAACAGAAACTGAATAAGACCTTAGAGGAGTCAAAAACGATCCACCCATTATTACAGAAATGGCTTAAAGTAAGCTCCTTCATATCACTGGGAAACTTGCTAGTTTTCTGTTTGTGTTAAACTTACTTTCCCACCAATCAGTGGTAGAACATGCATTTTTCCGGTCAAGCTGTCTTTCACAGATGATACTATTAGGCAGGTCCCACACAGGATAACTTGGCGTCTGGTCCATCGGTTCACTGGCAATTGCATTTTGCCTTTCCGGACATTATACATTCCTGAGAGCTGAATCCGTTCAGAGCTACAGGTGCTGTGAGGTTTTCCTGGAACAAGTGCAAACAAACAGTTTAGTCTTAAAAGAAATAAGCCTTCTACTACTCATAAATTACTTGGACAACATAGAATAATTATAGGGGGGAAATCTAATTTGTAAGTGAGAGGATCTGAAACCTGAAGTTAGGCAATTATGGTAAGAACTACCACATCTCCTCAACACGTACATTTCAATATTAGGTGAAGAAGAGCTCTTTCCTTAAAAGCCTAGGGAAAGACTCCTCTGTTGTAACCCGTTTTATTTTCTTCTATATCCTTCATGGTTTAATTTTACATTAAATAAGGAGGTGACTTAATACTTTTATTAATGGCTAGAGTTAAAATATTACAAGCTGAAGATAGGAAAATAACATTCAAGATCTAGCATTTAATGAACTAATTAGGATTAATGAAATTAACTTCTGATATTCTTCCTTCTACAATTACTCAATGTACACAGGGTGGGGCAAAAGTAGGTTTACAGTTGTTCCTGTGGAAAATAATAAATAGTAATCTGTAATAATAAAAGCATAAGATGCTAATTAGACCAAATGACCTTCAGGACTAAGCCAGGGCTGCGAGGGAAGCCCAGGTCGCAGGTGCCTGCTGGCAGCTAGCGGCCAGAGGCAAGCCCGGGTCCCTGGTGTCAGAGGGAAGCTGGTGCCAGCAGCAGGGGGTGGGGGGCGGGGATAGAAGGCCTACTCTTGCATGAATTTCATGCATCGGGCCTCTAGTGAATACATAATGACTAAGAGTACTGAAATGCATGCTAAGAAGTAAACAAGGGACAAGTGTTCACAAACAGGACGCAAGCCAGAAATTTTATACTTATTTGGAGGTTTGCCTAGTTGCCGAGGGCTAGCAGAAGACACAAATTCAGGAGAAATTATATTCTTATGAATATTAAAATTAACATAAATACCAAGCATTTTTGATAGATGTCTAATAGCTACTGGAGAAGGAAGCAGGAAGAGCAGTAGCATCAAAAATAGTTATTGAGACAGTCCAAACAGTAAACCCTCCGAACACATACCTGTGGTCAGAAATGTTATTAGCAAATAAAACCAGCAGGTACGAATTTTGCTTTTACTTTCTCCCAGTATATTAGAATGTCTTATAAAATGAGTACTGCCCACTATATAATTTTGCTGGAGCTGAGCCAGAGTGAAGTATAACAGCGGTCCACCTTTTTGGACCTGGTGCCCAGCAAACCCACACAACTAGCACTCTGGTGGACCTGAGGGTTCCTGGGAGTTGTTAGTCCACCAAATGCTAATGCTCCCACAAAGCGGCAGGAAGCCCAGGAGACTTCAAAATAGGTGTTAACTGCCAAAGGCAGCCAGTGAAGGATCAGACCACAGCCACTCGTCCCACTTACACCCAGTGAGGAAGATGCCCAAGTTCCTATCTAAGGAATCCTTCCTTCTTTTCCTGTGGGAAAGAAGGGGAGAGAAGAAACTCAGAGGAAAAGTGAAAGGTAAGTGCAAGACTCAAAACAATGGACAATGGGCAACTGGATTTCCTAATTCCAATTTCCATGATTAATATTCTCTAAACAAGGGATATGATCTAAGTTACACACATACACACGCCAGCCATTTTATTTAGCCACATCAAAGAGCAACTTGTTAAACTGTCACATTGTGAGTACTTAGAGACTAAAGCAAAAGACAAAAGAAATGTGTAAGGAACAGCCCTTCAATTCTCCAACTCTGCAAAAATCCTAGAGAAAGCCCCCAAACAAAACCCCAGATAGAGTGAACTGAGGCTGGAAGGGATATATAAGAGGAAAGTATCGAGACACCAACAGAGACAGGCTTTTTATTCCCCACTTAGAAAAATTCCCAAGAGGTCTGAATAGTCCTGTGGCCTAACAGTAAGATCAGTCTGTCCTTGGAAAGCCCTAAACATCCCAGTCTGAATCAAGTCACTCTGGTTTGTTCTGACCGAATTTCAATATCCTTGTTGTCTGTTGACACCGTGGGTGTTCCAGATAGACACACTCTCAGAACTCTGAGGCTCAGGGTGCAGCAACTGGGCTCTGGGGAACATGGAAATGAATGAGCAATATTTACCTAGGCAGTCACCCAGGTGCATCCTTTGGTCAGACTTCCTTACTCTATGACATAGGAATTACTTAAACTCTCCCTGCCAATTCTCAAAGTTCTCAATTCAAAACAATTCCAATTGTCCTATGCTCCAATAAATATTGACGACACCAAAGTGACCAATGCCTGTCAATGTGAAGTTGGATCAGCTGTTGTAACTGTATTTTAGAAATGTTAACTCTAATTCCCTACAGATTTAAGGCATTTCTTACATGATCCAGGAGCAAAGACAGACAACAAAGGCAAGTATTTCAAACTGAGATAGAGACCTGACCATAACAGAAGGTGATTAAAACATATACTTTCTCTTTCTTATTCAGTTGGCATATGGTAATTTGATTAGACTAGACATAGATATCCATAAAACCATTGCCAATAGTTTCCTTGTGCCCATTGTGACCTCTCCCTCCCCATCCATCCCTACTGAGAGCCTCCCATGCTCAGGCAACCACTGATCTGCTTTTGTCTACATTGTTCAGTATACCAGGAGTTCCCTCTTTTTATTTTATTTTTGCTGAATAGCATTCTACTGTATGAATATATGAGTTTGTTTAACTATTCAGCTGCTGATGGACATTTGGAGTGTTTCCTCTTTTTTGGCCTATTTTGACAGAACATTGGTGTACAAGTTCTTGTGTGGGCATATGCTTTTATTTCTCTTGGGTAAACACGAAGGATGGGGATGGCTGGATTGTACCATTTTACATCCCCATCACTGGGGCAGGGGAGTTCCAGTTGCTCTGACTCCTTGTCAACACTTACAGAGCAACACATAGAGTGGTGGTATCTCATTATAGTTTTAACTTGCCTTCCCCTAATCACTAATGATGCTAATCATCTTCTCAAAAGCTTATCTGAGACCTATATGCCTTCTTTGCTGAAGTGACTAATTCATACTTTTGTCCAGTTTTACTTGGATTGAGTCCCTCATATATTCTGAACATAAGTCCTTTGTCAGATATATGACTTGAAAATATTTTCCCCAGTCTGGCTTGCTTTTTCATTTTTTTAACAGTACTTTGAGAAAGCAAAATTTCAATATAATGAAGTCCATTGATTTACCTTTTATAATTAATGCTTTTTGTGTTGTATTTAAGAACTCTTTGAAAAACTCAAGGTCACTAAGACTTTCTCCTGTGTTTTCTTCTAGAATTTTATAGTTTTAATTCTTATATTTGGGTCTATGATTAATTTTAAGTTACTTTTATACATAGCAAGAAATAAGTATACTAACTAGTAGGTTCAGTTGTCTTTTGTTTTTTGACAAGAAGCTATCTAAATTTGTTGGAAAAAAATCATGATTCTTATTGAAGTGCTTCGGCACCTGTATCAAAAGTGTACTGACCATAGTTGGCTGGGTCAAGTTCTTGATTATTTCTGTTCCACTCATCTATTTGTCTATCTTCACCTAATATTACATTAACTTGATTACTGCATCTTTATAGTCTTGAAATCAGGTGGCATGAGTCCTCCTCTGTGAAGAATGGCTGTTTTACTTCTTCCATTGCAATCTGTATGCCTGTTATTTCTTTTCTTTTGCTTTACTGCATTAGCTAGAACATTCCTTCCATACAATATTGAACAAAAGTAGTGAAAGCAGACAACCTTTACTTTTTCTAATTGTAATGGGGGTAGCATTCAGTTTTTCACCACTAAAAATAGTATTACCCGTATGTTTTCCATAGGTGACTTTTATCAAACTGAGGAAGTCCCTTCTATTCCTAACTTGATAAATTATTTTCTTTCTTAATCAGAAAGGGTCGTTGAAATTATTCAAGTGCTACTTCTGCCATCTATTGACGTGATAGTGATCAACTTAATTGCCTCTTAAATGTTAAACAAATCTTGCATTTCTGGGATAAAATGCATTTAGCCATGACATATTATCATTTTTATATATGTTGGATTCAATTTCCTAAAACTTTAAAAATTACTACATTTATGTTCATGATAGATTTCAGATTTTACTTTTTTCATGTATTTTTCTGGCTTTAGTGTCAGAGTTAAGTATTCTTTTCTGTTTACTTTTCTGAATGAGTTTGAATGAAATTAATATTTTTTATTCCTTAAAGATACATCAGTAAAGCCCTTTGGACCTGGAGTCTTATTATTGGGTGTGTGTGTGTGACAGAGAGGGGGGGGAGGGAGGGAGGGAGGGAGGGAGGGAGGGAGAGAGGGAGAGGGAGAGAGAGAGAGAGAGAGAGAGAGAGAGAGAGAGAGAGAGAGAGAGATATTGGTTGGTTTTAACTATAATTTCAATTTCTTTACTAGAGTTAAGGCTATTCCATTACCTATTTCTTCTTGAGAAAACTTTGGTAGTTTGACTTTCAAGAAGTTTGTCTATTTCACTTAAGATGCCACATAGTTGGCATTAAGTTATTTACAATATTTTCTTATTATCCTTTTCATATCTATAGAATCTATAGTGATGTCACCTGTACCACTCCTGATATTGGTAACCCAATTCTTCTCTCTTTTCTTGGTCAGTCTGGTTAGAGGATTACCCATTTTATTAAGCTTTTCAAAAAAATGGTTTTTGGTTGCATTCTCTATTGTTTCTCTGTTCATAGTTTCATTTATTTCTGTTCTTATCCTTATTGCTTCTTTTACTAATTTTGGGTTTAATTTATGGGTATTTTTTATAGTTTCTTAAGGTGTAAAATAAACTGAGGTCACCAATTTGAGGCTTTCCTTTTTTGCTAATATAGGCATTTAAGGGCTATATAAACTTCCTTCTAAGCACTGCTTTAGCTGTATTCCACAAATTCTGATAAACTGTGGTTTCAGGTTCACTAACCCTTTATTTTGGAGTGTGGAATCTACTGTTAATTCCACCCAGTGTACTTATCGTCTCCACGAGTTCAATTGGGGTCTATGTGTGTCACGCACATACACTTATATACACACAACAAAACATAATTGTAATAGTTATTTACATGTTCTTTGTCAACTAATTCTATCATTGGTATCATTTCTGTGTCAGTTTCATTTCATTGAGTTTTGTCCTCATTATAGGTCCTATTTTCCTGCTTTGCACACCTGGTAACTTTTCTTGGATGCCTTTTATCTCGTTTAGTGATGGCTATTTTTATATTTCTATAAGTATTATGGAGTTTTGTTCTGGGACACAGTTAAGTTAGTTGGAAATAATTCAGTTCTTATAAGGTTTGCTTTCTAAGACTGGTCATATAAAACCAGAGCAACCTTAATTCTAGAGCTAACAGTCATATTAGCAAGTCCCCTGATACCCTGTAAAGCAGCAGTCACCAACCCATGGTCTGTGGACCACTGGTGGTCTGTGAGGTCCAAAAGTCATCGATTGCTGGTTTAAGGAAACCTTTGGAGCAGCAGTCGCCAACTGGTGGTCCATGGACCACTGATGATCTGTGAGGTCCAAAAGGTTAGCGACTGCTTCTGTAAATAATAACATTTCCTTCTGCGGCTGGTGGGAACATGAACTATTCCAGGCCCTGAGCTTCAAGGTTTGGCTGCTCTGCTCATTTTCAGTGGTTTTCTTCCCCCTGCACCCCCCACTAGCCTTGGGCAGTTGCCATACACACACACACACACACACACACACACACACACACACACTGATCATGGCTCAGCTGGAGGCTCACTAAGGACCCCTTACCCATTCCAGGACCCTGTCTCTCTGAGTAGGTCTTTCCTCCCCGCACACTGGTCTATAAACTCAAGCTGCTTAGCCTCCATGGACTCCAGGCTCGCTCTGTGTTCTCTCATCTGTTAGTTGGTGCTGCCTAATGCCCAAAGTCCAAAATCTATTTCACATGTTTCATCTGATTTTTAATAGTTTCGAGTGAAAGAGTATATGCAGTTCCTGTTACTCCATCTTGGATGGAATAAGATGCTATTATTTTTAATTTAACGCAGTTTCTAATACCTACTATTCATTTACTTTTTTCTTTCAAAGTGCTGAATAACAATACATTACTATATTCAAAAATTCAGAGAAGCTTCATAGGGCCTGTGGACTGGAAGAACTATTAGCCATTGTCCAGAAATGGCTCTAAATTATAGCATTAACATAGTTCTTCTTTTCCAATTATTGATTCTAGTGAGTATATAAGCAACTTCCAATCTGCTGCCTTACTTTACAATCAATCCTGAAATTAGCTCTCTACCCTTTTTCAAAGTAAAGACAGACTTTGTGGTAAGTCTTTCTCTCTACTCAGAGGTCTTTCCTGACTTCCATATCCCAATCTAAATAGTTAAGGCTTCTGAACAAGTCACTTCTGGTCAAGTGTCTCTGTACCACCTTTCAAAAAAAAAAAATGTAAAAAGAACAATAGTTCTGAGTTCATATATCTCTCTACCCTGCCACAAATAAGAGAACTTCATTCTGAACAGATATAACTAAGATAACTGGATTAGGCTACTCTGATGGGAAAATCCTGACTGACAATTCTTCTTTGTTGACTCAAGTGGGAGTAGGGCAGATTATTATAATTGTTTCTGACACAATGGTTCTAAAAGTATGGTCCTAGGGCCACAGAACCAAAGTCACCTGGAAACTTAGAAATGGAAATTCTCAGGCCCCCACCCTAGAACTATTGACTCTGCCTCTCTGGGGGTGCAGCCAGCAATGTTTCAATAAGCCTTTTATAAACAGGGGTCTGGATCAAAGAACAGAGAGTTCATTGTGAGGCTTAGACAAATTCCTCCATCTTTTAAAATAAGAGCCTGGGTTTTGTTCTTTTCCTTTTTCTTCTCTTTACCTTTCTTCTCTTCTATGGCTCAAAGTCCTACATTTAACTATCATTCCACAGATGAGAGAATTTTAACTTCTGAGGAGGGAAAAAGAATATAATAAAGAACACCACTAAGTTGGATATCACTAACTTAGAATTTTGACCAGAAGCTTTTGGGTTTTTTTTTTGTTGTTGTTGGTTTTTTTGCTTGTTTGTTTTAATATATTTTATTGACTCTTTTACAGAGAGGAGAGGGGAGGAATAGAGAATTAGAAATATCGATGAGGGAGAAACATCCATCAGCTGCCTCCTGCACACTTCCCATTGGGGATGTGCCTGCAACCAAGGTACATGCCCTTGATGGGAATCAAACCTGGGACCCTTCAATGTGCAGGCCGACGCTCTATCTACTGAGCCAAACCGGTTAGGGTGACCAGAAGCTTTGAAACTGAAGTCTACTTCTGTCTTATCTATCAGCAGGAAATATAACTAAATAAATTAATAAATGTGACTAGAACAAGTGTTTATTTATGCAAAGGAAACTATAATGTGTTTCATTAACACCAATTAGCTCATATACGATGTACACAGAAGATGATATCAGTATCATATGTCTATCGTGTTGGTTCACAAGTATTGACTGAGGCAAGGAAAGCCAGAATAATGGAAATAGAATGGTAAATTTCAAAAACAAAGGAAATATCACACAATAAATGCACTATCTCAGTGCCCTAAACCAGCATTTCCACTCCTCTTTTATTGGACATTTTTACTATTCTCTAAGGCAACTCAACTTCAAGCCACACTGCCTGCCTAGGCCAAGTGATCTCCTGAGGTGCCCTATTATTTTTGTTAGTATTCTGGTTATAAAGATGCATGGAGTTAGAATCCTGCCCTTCCCCAACTCCATTTTCTCATAAGCCCTTTTCAGAATTTTCAGCAACATACATACAGTAGCAGAAACACCTGTTTTAACTAAAGGGCCATGAAAAAATAGAAATAAGTACTAATCTAGTTGCTGCCAATTGCATGCTTTGCTAAATATATCCTAGTGTCTACTATGGGAGTAGTTTAAAAACAGGTCCACAAGTTTCTTTAAATTCTCCCCTTCAAAAGGTGGACTGTAATGTGACTCCCTGGCATGTGGACTGTACTGAGTGACTTGCTTCGAACAAACACAATGTGGCAGACTGAAGGCTGCCTGGGACTTCTGAAGCCAGGTAGGAAAGGGCATATATATAGCTTCCTCTTTGCTCTCTCTAGGATCACTCCCTTTGGAGAAGCCAGCTGCCATGTGATCAGGACATTCTGGGAACCCTAAGAAAAGGCCAACAAGGTAAGGAACTGAATCAGAAAACAGCCAGCAAGGAACTGAGTCCTCTTTTAGCAGCCACGTGAGCAAGCCATACTAGTATATGATGCAGATCCTCTAGCCCTTGCCAAGCTCAGAGAGCTTGGCTCCCAGGACTTCATGACAGTCTCCAGCCAGACTACCCAGCTAAGCCTACTCCTGAATTCCCGACTTAGAGAAACTGTAAGATAATAAATGTGTGGTGTTTTAAGTCACAAAGGTTTGATGCAATAACTAATACAACTTTACTATGTTGATTTCACTTAGTTCTACTTATCTGAACATATTAAAATAATATGTTCCTAAAATAATCTATAAACATATTTACAAGGCTCTGTATAAACTGGTGAAGGTCTACTGTAATACAAAATAGTCAAAAATAATAATATAAACAGCACATTAAGCAATAATAATTTCCAAAACTTTAAAGAATGAAAATATTCATGATATGGCACCAAAAATCAAGAAAGCTTGATCACTATATAAACATTAATGAAAGAATTTGCCAGGTCCTTGGAGCTAAAAATTGTCAGGAATGAGTAAAAAATACTCAACTCTCATCGCACCTTACCAGCTTAGGCTGATAAAACTCTAAAGCATGTTTCTTATTGCATATAAATCCTTAAATCTTTCTTGACTACCTCCAGTGACAGACTGAATTAAATGACTTGCCGAGGGTCATTTGAAGAGATGGCAGAAGGATTTAAATGGCCCCATAACAAGCTCTACAGAGCTGAGCACTGAACTGGCACCTGGGAATCTTGTCTGGGAGCTGAAAGGCTGACCGAGCTCAGCAAGGCATGCTGGCAGGAGCTTTGAAACAGATTTCAGACTAGTCACTTTTAGATAATGGAAATGACAGCCAGCTGCTAAATAGATTTGGGGAGGGTTAATTTATGCATCAGATCAGAAAATATATAGCCAACTGCCCAGTAAATCTTGCTTCTTATTGACAGCTACTCAATTTGATCAGGTTTATTTATATCTCCCAAATTACTGTAGACTCTCAAATTACTGTATGCCTGAGAAATGTCATGCCCTGAACTTTTCTCTAATCTCTAAATTCTTGAATACATACCACTAGAGCTTATAATGTTAATTATAACAGTACCCGGAAAATGTGAGCTATCCCTTCATATTCTTACAGATTTTGTAAACACAGGCCAAAGTAATTTAAAAAGGGGGAAGAAATCAACCAAAGCAACATACTATCACTAATTGTCTTAGCAAGAAAACTATTGCTAATATAACTTATACAAACTATAGTAAAATAAGCCATGAACTCAACAAATCTGAAAAATCACAGTAGTGAAGATGATTACCAAGGCTAGACATTGTTTTACTATCTAGCAAACCATAATAAATTAAAATGCTTATGGGAAATGCAGAATGAAGATAAGTTACAGCAGATGGCCTCAAACTTTAGCATGCACCAAAATCACCTGGAAGGCTTGCTAAAGACAGACTGTAGGCTCCAACCCCACTCCCCGCAAAGTTTCTTATTCAGTAATTCTGGGAAGGGGCCTGAGATTTTGCTGATGCTGCAGGTCTGAGGAGCACAATTTGATACCCATTCAGTTACAGTATTACATTAACATGTCTTTTTGACCTGATGGACTATCAGCATTTGGCTGATTAACCTTGACCAAAGAAGCAAGTGAACCAAGTTGGGGAGAAGATGAGAGAGGCAACTGGGAATGAACTTGAAAGCAGGCAGATGCTACTTTTTTTTTTTTCCTTCTTTCCCTTATCCCCTGTCCTCATAAGGAACTAGATTCACTTCTCAGACGTCTTTAAAGATCCCCCCGCCACACACACACACACACACACACACACACACACACTCCATCATCAAAGTAAGTTTTTAGTTGTCTATATGGTGCTCAAATCTCTTCTTGGGATGTGTATTTAGAGAAGCTATTTTTTTCGAATGTGGATTTCATTATAATTTTGCATTCATGGATACCATAACCTCTCTGCTTTATGAGCTCCTTCAGGTCAGTTCTAGGAACAATATATAGTTAGCTGGTGTGGCCTCCCCTTCTTAACTTCATATTTGGTAAAGAAAACTCATTTCATCAAGTCCTTTACTGGTCAGTTCACTATTTTCATCATCTGTGACATCCCAGAAATAATAGTCTTGTTTTTCCTGTGCATAACTTCAGACCATACTTTGAGTATTTTCACCATCCTCTTGAATTTTCTTTCTCATTTGATGAGCAAATTTTTCCTTGGCTAGAAAAATCACTGAAAGAGTTTCACTAACTTTTTGTTATCATTTCTATTATAATGGATGGTAGACTTCTTCAGATCCATACGTTTGTTAAACTTCTGCCTTACTCAACATTCTTAAGTTACCTATAACTTCTATTTTCTGGCTAAAAACCATCACTTTGGTAGACTTTAGAATTTTCAACACCTGCTTGCCCAGATGGCTTTATTTAGTGGCACTTCTCCACCAAGAATACTGTTAAAGGCAACAAACATTAAAGTACACAACACCAGGAATGAGGGGTAATAGCTGAATTTTGCTGAAATAATGACACTGGGCCGCAGGCCTCAGGAATGACAAAATCTTAAATCTGAGAATGCCTAAGGTCCAATGTACCCCTATTTACTCTGACTGCTCTCAAAATAACACAAGCACTACCTCGTATAGATGAAAATTGTGACTTGTGTCAGAGGTGATGCATACCGCTGTGGGTGTGGAAATCAGGATGATGAAACTAGACAGCTCCAAAGCTCCAAAGCTCCAAAGCTCCAGGTGGGTCAAGTTTTCACTGTGAGATGCTTTCTTTAGGAATACTGTGATATCCAGCCAGGTATACACACCATCATAAATAGCAAAATTAAAATTCTAAAGTCAAGCATGAATGAATTTTAGATAATTCACAACATTATCTCTCTATCCTAAGTAACAGTAAAACTAACAAACAAAAACAAAACAACAGACAACTACATTTCATTTTCCTTTACTGTGAAGAACACTTCAGCCAAGAGGACTTGAAAAGGTGAAAATGTCCACACAATTACACAGGACACAATCTGATTAAAACTTCTTTTCCACTGTAGTTCTCTCTTTAAGATAGGGCTAGAGTTTACTTACCCCTTTAGAATACATACTGATAATGTAAAGTTTGACTTTTACAAAACAAGAACAAAGATTTCAAGAGCAAAACAATTTCATAAAAGCATTATTTTCCTCTTGTCTCTACTGCATTAGATAATATTCCATTGACAACCCTGATCCCTATGAGGCTGATTCCATTAAGAAGGGTTGAATCAAGATTCAAAATTCTAGAACTGACCTAAAGAACTATCTTGTACAACCATCACCTCAGAAACATCTACAATTCATCCATTCCAAATGGATGCTATCTCTCAATTTATTAGGAATCTCTAAAAACATTACAAAACCTCCCGTTATTAACCCATTTTTATGATGTACCTATAGGAAACTTCAGAATCTTCATTTTAAACATTCTCAGAAACACACCCACAATCCTCAAAGTTCTCAGTTAAATTATTTTCAATTATTTTCAATAATATTTATTATTCAAAGATTAAAGGGAAAAGGAATAAACAACAAAATAACCATAATCCTGCCTTTTTGGAAGTATTATACACATTTTGATGATTTAAAAAAATTTTTTTCAATTTATAAATAATTTACATACTTGTAATCATAACATGCACACCATTTTATATGCTGCTTTATCCTCTCCAAATTACATCATACAAATTTTTCCAAGCTGTCAGTCTTTTAAGCTTAAAGATTTGGAAAATACTAAATAAGTTATCATTTGTTTACCCATTTCCTCACTATTGACAATTATTTCTGAATTCTCATAAATTACTAAACCAAAGTGCATGATTTTTTTTAACAACTCATAATCCCTTTAATATCACCAATTCTTTTTAGTAGTTCTAAATCAGCTATAAATTAAAATAAGCCAAAATAAGCATGAATAGTTTCTTCTACTCCTGAATAGTTTCCCCAGAAAAAAAGAGTAACCTTTCCAGACATCCTTAGAACATATGTGTGGAGAGTGACTACAGTGTTTGGACAGGTTCAAGCCCCGGACTAATAAGAGGGCACAATCCTCTCATTGCTACCTGCAAGTCCCAGCTTGGAGGGCAGAGCCCTCCCAGCACAAGTATAGTCAACAGCTATGGTTGTAAGCTTAAATCTATGGTCCGAACATGTGGCCCCACGTGTCTGAGTATTGCGGGCTTGATCGAGTTCAGGTGCATGTAATTGAGTAGGATCAAAACCCCGAGAATGTCGTAAACATCTTGATCACACGCTTACTTCGTCTCCTGGAACCCTATGTAATAAAAGATAAACATATAAATTGACCGTCCCTCCGCTATGCTCACCAGCCAATCAGGAGTATGGAAATTAACCTGACAAAGATGGCGGGTTAATTTGCATACACAGGTGTCAAGTGCCCCGAGAGGTGATGGCAGCCACAGGCTCCGGGGACCACTGGAAGGCGAGGCTGGCCGCATCTAGCCATGCCTAGAGGCTCCTGGGACCTTTACCAGTGGAGAGCAGAGTCGGAGAGCAGGCAGAGAGCAGGAGGTTTGGAGGACTTGGCAGAGCAGGAGGCCACTGGACACAGAGCAGAGCGAGAGAGAAGGTGGCTTGGAGGGCATGGTTCCCTCTGTCACCCCAGCTTCCTCAACACAGCTGTAGAAACTGACAGGAGGTAGGAGGAAGTCCCACCCCCACAGAATCAGCCAGAATCAGCCGTTGGTCAGATAGTTCTCAGCAGCCTGACTGCCAGGACTCTCATTCACCTGCATCTCAGGCTGTGATAGTAGAGAGGTGGGTCTATGTCTAAAGAAGAACTGTTGATACAACATAGCTCTGCAACCGAAAGATGCTGGCGTTATCAACAGAAAATGTCTGAAGAGCAACGTGCGTCTGATCTTGAAAGAAAGCAGCGCCTGCAACAGAATGTATCTGAAGATCAGCTACTGGAAAAACGTCGCTCTGATGCCAAAAAACACCGGTGTCATCGACAGAAAATGTCTAAAGATCAACATGCCTTTGAAGTTGAAAGAAGGTGGTGGCAACGACAGAATATGTCTAGAGAACAGTCATCAGCAAGTACTACCAATATTGGTAGGAACTGCCTTCTCAGCAAAAATGGAGTACATGAGTATGCAATTCTCGAGCATAGCTGTGGTGGAATGACTGTTAGATGTGAATTTTGCTTTTCACTAAATTTCTCTGATGAAAAACCATCTGATGGGAAATTTACTCAATGTAGCAAAGGCAAAGTCTGTCTAAATAATATACATTTCCCAGATTGCATGGCATATTTAAAAAGATTAATGACATATGAAGATTCTGACAGTAAAAATTTCATGGAAAATATTCCTTCCATAAATATTTCTTTTGCTTTAGCTTCCATGGGTGCAAATATTTCATTACCATCAGGATATGGGCCATACTGTTTTAGAATACACGGACAAGTTTATCACTGCACTGGAACTTTACATCCTTCGGATGGTGTTTCTCGAAAGTTTGCTCAACTCTATATTTTGGATACAAGCTGAAGCTACAAGTAAAAGATTAGCAATGCCAAAAAACCAGGGCTGCTCAGAAAGAGTCATGGTCAACATCAACAACCTCATGCATGAAATAAATGAATTAACAAAATCATACAGGATGCTACATGAGGTAGAAAACGAAGCCCAATCTGAAGCAGCAGCAAAAGATATTGTTTCCACAGAAGTAACAATGGCAATTAAGTAACAGTGACTCAGGTAGATATAATTCTCCCCATGTAACCGAGGTTGCTGTCATATTCAGAAATGAAGATGGAGAACCTCCTTTTGAAAGGGACTTGCTCATTCATTGTAAATCAGAGCCCAATAATCCAAATGCACTAAAATGAAGCAAATCAACATCAGATTTTCTACATTAGATGCAATGACATATCCTATTTTTTTTCCACATGGAGAAAAAGGCTAGGGAACAGATATTGCATTAAGACTCAGAGACAACAGTGTAATCTACAATAATACTAGACAAAATATAAGGACACGAATTACACAAATGCAGTATTATGGATTTCATCTCTCTGTGCAGGACACGTTCAATCCTATTTTAAATGCAGGAAAATTAACTCAGCCATTTATTGTGGATTCATATTCAAAAATGGAAGCCAATAAGGTAAATTTCATCAAAGCAAACCAATCTAAGTTGAGAGTTGAAAAATATAGTGGTTTGATAGATTATCTCAAATCTAGATCTGCAAATGACAATGTGCCGATTGGTAAAATGATAATACTTCCATCATCTTTTGAGGGTAGTCCCAGAAATATGCAGCAGCGATATCAGGATGTTAGGGCAATTGTAACAAAGTATGGCAAGCCCGATTTATTCATAACCATGACATGCAACCCCAAATGGGCAGATATTGCACACAATGTACAACACTGGCAAAAAGTTGAAAGCAGACCTGACTTGATAACCAGAGTTTTTAATAGTAAGCTAAATGCTCTTTGAGATGATCTCTGTAAATTCCATTTATTTGGAAAAGTAATAGCTAAAATTCATGTCATTGAATTTCAGAAACGTGGACTACCTCACACTCACATATTATTGATATTAGATAGTGAGTCCAAATTACATTCCTCTAATTAATTCCCTTTCAATGTGCACAAATTTCATGCACCAGGCCACTAGTCTGGCTATAAAATAAAGACAGTAGTCCATGGGGCTGTCTCTCCATCAGAGAGGGTAGCATCCCACCCAGTCTCAGCTTTATTCTCTTGTCTGTCTTTTCTAATCCTTCACCACCCCCACTCAAGTTTACCCTTGGCCGTGCTGGCACAGCACACATATGAAAGGAGAAAATAGCACAATAAGCTATCTACACTAACAAAAGAAAAACATGTAAATTGGTGTCACTTTGCTACGCCAATCAGGATGAGTATGCAAATTAACCCAAAAAAGATGGCGGTATCCAAAGATGGATATGCAAGCATGGAGTGAAGACTGAAGATGACGGAAGACGACTAAAGACTGAAGAGGCTTGGCCTTGCTGTGGCCAGACTAAAGGCCTGGGTCCCAGGTGCCAGAGGAAAACTGGTGCCAGCAGCCAGGGGAAGGAAGGCCTATTGCGCAAATCTTCATGCATGGGCCTCTAGTATTAGTAATAAAAATTTACCCACATCCTCAACCCGTGATGAAAATAGGTTTCATATGGTTGATAACAGTATGTGTTTGAATAAGATGTGTGAAATCACTACTTTTTAAAGATTGATTAAAAGAAAATAGACTAAAAAAGTAAAAGAGGAAAAAATACTAAAAATTTTCTGGTGAAAACCTTTGTATAGTGCACAGATTATTGCACATTCTAATTTTATCCAGTATTCTATATTGTTTTTACTCTCCGCTCCCCCTCAAAAAAAAGAGGCGGGGGGAGGAACATTAGTCCCTTAACTGATTGTAACTATAAGGAGTAACAAAACACTTAGAATGGATTTTTTTAAAAATTCCAGAACCACCTCCACTTCCATGCATGATTTTCATGCACTAGGCCTCTAGTAAAAACATATTTAATTAGTCTTCCAGATGTAGGATATTGATTTAAGTCCTTGGTGACCTGATGCTAGGGCATTTCTTAAAGATACCACACTGGCAGCCAGTTCTCAAGAAGACTGATTCTGAGCAGGAGCTGAAAAAGCAGAGTAGCTCTGAGAGTAGCATATGATCCATCTTTTACTGAAAATTAGTCTTAGAATCCTAAACTACCTGTATTAACTACCTATGTCTGCCAAACTACCCCAAACTGAATAGCTTAACACAACAGAAATTTATTTGCTCACAGTTCTGGAGTGTAGAAGTCTGAAATCAATGTGTCAGTAAGCTGGTTCCTTCTGGAGGTTATGAAGAGAGACACACTGTCCCAGGACTCTCTCCTAGCTTTTGGTGGCAATCCTTCATACTCCCTGACTTGTGACAGCATGCTTAGAATCTTTGCCTGTCTTCACTTTGCCTTCTTCTCTATCTGTATCTCTTTGTATCTTAAAAGGATCTGATCTTAACTAATTTGTCTGATCTTAACTAATTGCATCCGCAAAGACCCTAAGTTCACATTCTGATGTTCTAGATGGACAAGAATTTTGGGACAACATTTACCACACTATTAATCTCTGATCCAAACAAATCTAATTTTATTTTATTTAATAACTAGGGGCCCGGTGCACAAAAATTTGTGCACTGGGAGGCGGGGGGGTTGTCCCTTAGCCCGGCCTGTGCCCTCTCCCGGTCTGGGATCCTTCTGGGGCTGTCCACCTGCTGGTGTGCCTGGCCAGCCTGGGTGAGGGGCCAATGTCTGTTTGCAAGCTGGCCAAGCTCCCCAGTGGAGACCTTCACCCCAGGGGGTGTGGCAAGCCTGGGTGAGGGGCTGAGGGCAGTTTTCAGGCCGGCCACAGCTCCCACTG
>PVJC01033714.1:0-19214 GCA_004026665.1 Murina feae
GATTCTCCTAATCATAAGTAGGGGACAACTAGGAATATCTCAAAAGAGAAAATGACTACATAAGAAAAATATCAATTTATCATTTCTAGGAAAGAATGGCTTATAACAGGGTATATATAGGATGGGACAAAGAGAAGGTTTATAGTTGTTCATATGGAAAATAATACAATAATTAACAAGCAATAATATAAGAATAAAATCTGTGTTTTGTATACTTACAACTGTAAGACCTACTTTTGCCACACCCTGTGTTTGCAAATATGTGAAATTTAAAGGTAAAAAAATACTAGATTTGATGTTAGGAAATGAAGGTAATTATATTAGTAAATTTATCAAAGTTAGCATGATATAAAATACAAAAAAATACCCCAACAAAATTTGTAAGACATTTTTCACATCTTGTACTTCCTCTTTGCTGACAATAGGAACACAATTGTAACAAAAAATAAGGATACAAAAGGTTTTTATTTATTCTTGCCTTCAGCAATCAGCTTAATGGTAAAGCTTTGAAATAGCATACATTAAAGCATTTATATAAGAAAACCAAGATTAAAAAGAGTGTCTGGAAAAAATATTTGATGTAATTTGTTTCTAGTTGCAGTACATTTTTGCAGTACATTTGTCATATCAAACAAAATACAGTTGAAAGTCAGATTTACCTAGATTGATTTTTCCACCTAATTTTTAAGCGTATATTAGACATGTTGGTGATAAAATATTCAAAGGTGTATTTAAGTACTTCTTTTGAGGTGTGTTAATAACAAAACATTCTTTTCTTGCCTCCAGCAAACCCAGTAGCAAAAATTACTTCTAACATCCAAATGGTATACTTTTAACATTCACTGGAAGCAAGAATAACACACTGACATACCATAGTTACCTACTGTCAAGTCTGTATAATTATATTCACAGTTCACATGAAACCACAAGTTTTGAAATAATAAATTATATTGCAATGATATAAATATAGCTTTTATAGTGATAGAGAGGCAGTCTGTTATAAAAGAGTCTGCACTAGAAAACAGGATACTTGCTCTGGTTCTTACTCTGTTACACTGTGTGGGTAAACTTGTGCAAGTCTCTGAACTTCACCAGACTGTTGTTTTGTTTTTTTTTATTGCCTAAATAGCAAGAAGGTTGGAGTAAACATCTTTAAGAAATACATTTTTATTGACTTCAGAGAAGAAAGGAGAGGATAGAGAAAAACACCAATGTTGAGAGAATCATTGATCAGCTGCCTCCTGCACGCCCCACACTGGGGATTGAGCCACAACCCAGGCATGTGCCCGGACAGGAAATCGAACTGTGACCTCCTGGTTCATAGGTCAGTGCTCAACCACTGAGTCACACCAGCGAGGCTGGAGTTAACAAGTTTTAACGTTCTGTCCACTCCAAAAATATTTTAATTTTATAAGCCATGTACCCAGGTATGCAAATATATATATTTCCCCCCTGTGAATTAGCCTAAATTACGTAAAGTCCTTCTTCTGCCTGACACCAGGCAATGTTACTTTTGGTTTATGGTAGCTAGATTTTGTCTAGTGACATTTAAACCCAATTAGTTATTAATTGCCTCTTCTGTCTCATTCATTATGGGTTGGGTGGCTATAGTGTCATGTGGGGTTACCAGAACATCTGCTTGTATCTGCCCGTTGTGGCATCTGCTGAAGTGTACACAGTCTCCCATCTGGTTCACGGACGTTGCAGACTTCCACAGTGATGCCCTTTGTGGTATCTGAATTCAGTTCTATATAATTAATCCAGGTCATGCCCCCATCCTTGTAGCTCCTCTTGTTACAGTCAAAGATACTTTCTCTCTGATAACATCTACATCTCTTTCTGTCTCTCAGCTAACATCTACAACTCAGCTTTCTTGAAGGCATAAAAAATATAAACAGCTCTCCCACGAAGCCAAATGGAAAACCTTTGTGTGTTGCCTGGGTTACATAGACCTCAGTTTTGTATCTCCCTCCAGGAGGCCTCACTCTCAAGTCCTCCAACCGAGCTGAGGTTTTATTGCACCCCTGCCCAGAACGTAGCGTAGCTGCAGGGCGGGAGGGTGCAGCCCCGCTCCAGAGTCTGTCTCAGTCTGATGTCTGGCTCCCTCTCCAGCTCTCCTTTTTATTCTCTCTCCTTGAAGACCCCCAACTTAATCTCAGAAAGGGAGAAGGATGACAAGAACAAGATGGCATTTTCTGCAATATCTGTTATTAGACCAGGATCTTGGGATCATAATGTGAAAACATTTGTAATTCAAAAGCCCTTGTGTTCTCAGATCATGGACATCAAAATTCTATCTCAAAACTAGCACCGAGCATTGACTCATATATTACTGTTTATTTTTGCAGTAAAGATATTTTCCCGAGGGCTTATGTGGAGGGTTTTTGCTTCTTGGATCTAGGGAGGTTTCATGCACAAAAAGTGTAGGTTCACATAGCCGTTAATATTTGAAAATATTGCCCCTTCACATACTTTTCAATATTTTATACATGTAGCTTGCTCTCTGTAACTATAAATATGCTATTCTAGATACTTCCTATATGTGGAATCATACATATTTTGTTTCTGGCTTATTTGTTTTAGCATAATGTTTTTAAGATTTATCACTGCTATAGCATGTATTCAGCTTTTTAAAAGGCTGAACAATAGTCCATTGTATGTATATACAATGTTTTGTTTATAGTAACATTCAAAATAGCCAAAGAGTAGATACAACCCAACTGCCTATCAACTGATGAATAAACAAACAACAACAATAAAAAAGATGTAATCAATGGATGTGGCCTTTACATGAAAAAAAAAATATTCCCATTCCTATTTAGAAATTCACAGAATGCTTCATGGAGAAGGTGAACTTTAAACTGAACTTTGGAGGAAGTATGACAGAAATAGAATTAATGATTGTATTAATGATTTTTGTTTTGTTATACTAAATACACATTTTGATTATAAGGTGTTATCACTTAAATGACGACTTTAGTAAGATTCTCTGCAGAGATATGGAAGTATTGGTCATTATCCAATTTCATTAGACATTTGTTTTCTCCAAGACAATATCTATTATTATTCTCATCAATCAAATAGAATATGTTTTCTGTGGTTGGGATATATGTAATGATACATCAAGCCACAGGTGGTTCTGTTCATGAAAAGCATCTTAATGCTTTTTTCTTCAGTGTAAAAAAAGATGAGAATGGTCTGCTTATTATTAAAGAAAATATGCACAGAATTCACTTCTAATTCAAATGATACAGTTTGTATTTTGATCATAATTTATGTGTCAGCAAAAGCTCATGGGTCTGTCAAATGCAGCTAAATATTTGTGCCTGCCCTCTTTTTCTGCTCTTTCATTCCTTCTTAAACAAACAAGTCTACTCTCTGTACCTATGGGACCAAATGGAGATTAATTCATTTTTTACGTATATTTTGGCTAATTTGAATAATTTATTTTTGTTTAATTGTGTTTGTTCTGCAGCAATATAGAACATTTCTATTCAAATTAGTAGAAAATCACTCAAGTGGTTATGTGCTTTTCTCTGTATTCTAAAAGATTATGACAAAGACCTAAGCCTGGATTCATACATCAGGAGTTGGTGATAGCTTCATTTTGTTCTTTGCTTCCTTCAATAGTATTTGACTTGAATTTTTTACTATTTTGTAAAGACTTCAATAAGCAGACTTTAAAATGGAGTTGAAGCAGCAAAAAGAGATGGATTACATCACAATAAGCAGATGATGGAGATCTGAAGTAATGCATTGCCTAATTCCTTTGGTGGAAAGGAATCTGTTATTATTTCTGGCAGATTACTTAACCCGGCAGAAAATGAAGACTGTGTGTTTGAAATCCAAATGAATTTTCCAAAAATTTATCACTGAGGTTGGGTGAAGACATGCCTCATCAGTATTCAGTGCATCTGTCTTAAGATGAAAGAGGAGAAGAAACTGCTCAGGTGGAAAGAAAATAGAAGTTACTTTATCTGAGAGGAAAAGCTGCCATCATTTATTCACACCCAACTCCCATTGACTTCAATCAACTTCCACCTCTGCGTAGAAAAACTAGACTGCACGGTAGAAATTTGAACTTCACTCATAGTATGACAGAGGGATCAAGGCTTTCACAATGAGTTTAATATCTTGGATGCAGAAAGAATCATTGGACAGTGGAGAGACTTAAAATTATGTTGGCTGTTGAATTTTATCTATTTTGGAGATGGAAAGTTTTAAAGTGCATGCATATATTCATATAGATGTGTCCTTGCTGGAATTCAAAAGTAAATATGAAACCATCACAATGTTACATAAATTGTTTCAACTCATGGGTTGAAAAACTGGGGTTATTTGGATCCCCAAATAAGTATTTTGAATTATTATGTTTTGATTACAGGAATTACTTACATTCTTAAATTTGATTTCTATAGTATCCTTGCTTCTTTTCCTCTCTCCTCTACCCCTCCTAATTTCTAAGAAGAGAGTGAATAATAAATAAGATTTTTGAGTGTTTCCTATATGTCAGCTCTTTAGCTATTTAGTTTTACACGCATTGTCTCATTTCTTACTCTAGATCACTTGATGTAGGAAACTCAAGGCAAGAAAGGTTGAGCAATTTTTCTAGGCCACACACCTAGAGTGGTTCTATTTTGCTTTTAAGATAGGGGAAGGATATTTATAGGCGAAGGTAGGGAGACTATATGGAAGATGAATTTACAGAAAAATGGGCTTGTTTTATCCTGGCTCTAATATTTAAACCCACATTTTTTCATCTGGACTCATTCACTCATTTTCTGATATCTCTCATTGTCCTTTAATCCTTTTTGTTCCTTATCTCTTCTTCCTGTGTATATTCTTACTCTGGTACCTATATTCTTCACCTGTCTGTTGACATGTCCATTTATTTGGACCTTTCTTATTCTCTCCCACTGCTGTTGTAGGGATTTTATAAGATTACTGTGGCTATTTGGATGATGTTTTTCTGCTGATATGAGATTGTTGACAAGACTAATACATGGTTATGGGTAATACTGGTATCTTATTTATGTAACACTTGTATAGTTTACCAGGTGTAGTCAGTGCTTGATCTATGTGACCTAAGGTAAAACCCAAGTGCAAGATACATGAAGTAAGAGTAAATATGCTTATTTAAAAAGCATTTTGATATTATTTAAATGACAGTTTTTAAGAGAAAAGACACATGCAAGGTATATGCTATTTTGTGCCTCTATTGCACAGATCAGAAAAGAACCCTCAATTGCACAGGAAGCCAGAAACAGAACCCTCAAGTCTGAAATTGTGTAACAGCTCAATGCTTACTGGCTCATGTTACACTTTCAGATTTACCTTTTTAGGAGGAATGTTCAGTCTCCACGTTATGAACCACTTAGACAATCAGGGCAAATCAAAAACTGCAAGTGGCTTATTTTATGAGTGCCTCAAAAAGTGATAGGAAAATAATGGTTTTGGGGGTTGAGGGGAAGGAGTGAAAAGGTGAAAGAATTAAGCCAAAACCAACCCCAAACTTACAGACATAGACAAGAGTATGGTGATTTCCAGAGGAAAAGAGGGGGTGGGGGAGGTAGGAGAGGGTAAAGAGGAGATAGCTGGTGATGGGAGGAGACTTGACTTTGGGTGGTGAACACAATACAATATATAGATAATGTATTATAGAATTGTACACTTGAAATCTATATAAATTTAATTAATGTCCCCTCTGTAAATTCAACAAATAAAAGAAAAGGAGAGACAATGATGGCTTTAACATGACGTTGTCTTTGAGTGCTGACTTCTGATGTAGGTCAAAGTCAAATAGCGGCTTGTCTCTCTGGGCCATTGTGCTCCACACTAAGTACCTTTCACTGCTCTGCAGCAGCAAAGGAACTGAAGGACAGTTTCTTAGTGTCAGAACAAGCAACTCACAACCATCAGAGTCACTGGCTCTGGGTGATTACAAGTGAACCCTAAGAAAATGTGATGTTTAGATATAATCCCATTTCAATCACAGGATGTGTCTCCTAGGAGCAAACTCATATTAGGCTGTGGTGATGGGACATTGTGTGTTAGCTAGAGGGGCATGCCTGTAACACAAACAAATGGAAGGCATATCCGATGAACAAAGATTTTTGGGGAAAACTTTATCTAAAATATATTTACTTATAGTATTAAAGAGGACAAGAAAAGAACTCAAATTTATGGTCCTGAGAGGTGGTAAAGACCACAGTGAGACCACTGGCTTTGTGTTCAGTATGGACGTTGGCTCTGACTTGCCCTAGGTTACTTACTTTCTTCGCCTGTTTCTTGACATGTCGATTTATTTGGTCCTTTCCTATTCTCTCCCCTGCTGTCAGGGATTTTGTGAGATTACTTTGGCTATTTTGACGATTTTTTTTTTCTGCTAGTGGAGATTGCTGACAAGACTAATTGATGGTTATGGATAATACTTACTTTATGTATAATACTTGCCCAACCTTCCTGTACTGTAGTTTGTTTACCTACAAATAGGAGTGTAATACCTATCTCAGAGGGCTATAATGAGAATTATAAGCTAAGCTTTTATTACCATTGCCAGCTCTTCCTTTATTTCTGCCAAGTTATTCAGGGAAGTAAGTGTGAGGGGAGAGGCAGTTTGGGTTTGAAATCAGGAGATTTAAACCAAAACTATTATTAAAGAGGATTATTAAAGAGGATGGCAAATGGCATGCTAACCAAAAAAGACATTTGTTAGTTTTTACAAATGCTCTTACTTTAGCCTAATTGGACATTGTATTTTTCATTCACTGAAATACTATTTTGATATTATACTGACATTATAGGACTCACTTTGCTTTTATTTTTGTTTAGATTAAAGATATCCTGTCCTTGATCTCTCTAGGAAGTATTATCACATCTTAATTCCCTGGACGTGGTACCCAAAAGATGATATTTGTCCTAAGAGTAGGAGGAGCATGTCTGTCTTCTCCAAACCCAATGTTGGAACCAATCAAGTTAAGCCTTTCTAGGCTTATACCTAGGCTCTTATAGCAGAGACCTATTTATTGGCCTTAGAAGTTAATTTCCTCTTGTAATAACTACTTATGGGCAATAACTTTGTCCTCAGAAGTGCCAATAATGAATGGACGAATAAAACTTAGTGGACCACAGTGGAGTAGCCCTGGTACGCTTGAGAGAAGTGGAAGGGAAGTTGGGGGAGAGCCAGGAGCGGGGAGTAATTGAGCATGAGAGTAAAATCAACCACAGAGAGTAAGGCTAGGGAAGCACAGTTGTGTAATTGGCTGTAAAGGTTTCTGCCTCCAAACTGAGGGACTTCCTTCCAATCAACCCTGTTAGAACTTAAAGAAACCTGTCCCAAGGGCTAAGCCAAATGTATGGTTTCACTAGGAATGGTGGGTGGGCAGTGTGTATTAATATTCTAATTCAACTCATTCTTCCTACAGTAGGGAAAAGGACTTGTGTATTTCTGAAGATACAACAGAGGGGCAAGTACTCTATTCTTACCTTATATCCCGTCTCTCTAGTCCACCTGGAGCAGGGAGGATGAGAAGCTCTGTTTTTAACAGCAGGTATAGTGTATACATGTATTCTGGGTAGAACATTCTATGACTTTGGCTTCTGACATGTTCCCACGACTTTGTTGCTAGCACAGTGATAACCTCTAAATCTTTATCTTCCCCCCTACCCCAATACCTTGAAACTTCAAATATAAATCTATTTTCCTAAATTCAACCCACCAAAGTCCATTTTGTCAATTAGATAATTTCTGAATGATGTTATATAATTTGCATGTTTCTTTAAACATTTATAAAATTTAGAGTAATTCATATTGTTTAGTGTTTGAGGCTTTTGAGGATCTTGATCTCTGTGTGGTTTGGTTATCTGGCTCTCATTTTTATCTTACTAATAATAACATTTTAACATTTGTTGCATTTGCATATGGTTGTTTCTCTACCATGTCTTCACATTCAAACTTGGTGGCAGCTGGATAAGAGACAGGGAGATCTTTAATCTTGGGGAAAAGACCAAGAGGAGAGTTCATTCCCCACAATGGGCATTTGGTGAAGTAGTGGTTAGTGAATTGACTTTTGACAAGTTAGATTTCAGTGAATTGGCTTGCTCTCTGCACCTTCGTTGAACTAAATCTAAAGATTCCTTTTCATAGGAATATTCCTTTTCTCCAAAAAAAAAAAAAAAAAAAATCAATTTCCTTTCTAGTAGAGAGAGTAAAGTTCATGCTAGAGTAAGGAGCTCAAAATAACGGGGACCTTGTACACTGCATATGGTTATTTACAATCAGAGAAAGCTGCATTAGCATGAAAAAGAAATCTCATGTTAGATTCAAATACAGACCACATGCTGAGGAAGCCAGTATTAAGGAAACCTTGGAGATAACTTAAAGTGATTTGTGCTTGGGATTAAAAAGGTAGTCTATGAGAGTAAACCTCAAATCCCAGCAAGGGTGATTTCATAGGTCACTGAAAGCCAGATCTTTTTTATTAAAAGTGGTTGTTTTTTTGGTAACAGAAGAAAACCTGTTGGAGTATTGACAGAGTGCTAAGTTACCCAGCAGCATGGAAACTGTCAGAAAGCAACAACTGTTGCTAGGAGCAGAAGGATGGTACAGATAAAATTGATTCAAGTTCGGACTGTGATGAGTTCGAACGGTGATGACAGCTATGAATAGAAGGCCTACTTCTGCAAGGGTGTACTAGCTTTTATGAGGTAAGAACATTCCAAGATGAAGGAGACATACAGAAATCTTCTTTTCCACAAATAAGTTACTAGCACAGGAGTTAACACTCACTGGTTTGCAAATATAGCCTGATTTCCTTCCTGCTATGTTATATACATACTCGCCAATTTACGATGGGTTATGTCCCCATAAACCCACCCTAAATTGAAAACAATTGGCCTAACCTACCTTAAATGTGTTTAGAGCACTTATATTAGCTCAGAGTCGGGCAAATCATCTAATGCAAAGCCTATCTTAACTAATAAAAGCATAATATTGAAATTAACTGTTTCTCCGGGACGGGGGTAAGCCACGCCCACCAGCCAATCAGAGCTGCTGTATGCAAATTAGTCCAGCCAAGATGGCGGAGGCTGCAGCCCCAGGGTCCAGCAGGGCAGACGAAAGACCTCTCTCTGCCTCAGGATCCAGGAGCAAGCAAGCCGGTAAGCTCTTCCAGTCTGCCCTCCACCTCTCCTCAAGAGCGAGCCTACGGGGAAGAAGCCTGTCCGGAGGCGGCGGCCTGCAAAGCCCCGATGGCCGGGCACTGGCATCAGAGGCTTGAGCCTCTGGTGTGAGTGCCTGGGCCCTGGGGCAGTTTGCAGGCGGAAGCTGGGGGCGGTTAAGAACCAGAGGTTCTGGATTGTGAGAGTCCCCAAGAACTCCATATTGGAGAGGGTGCAGGTCGGGCTGAGGGACCGTCTTCCCCCCACCCCCCCACCCTGTGCACGAATTTCGTGCACCGGGCCCCTAGTTTTATAAATAAAGTTGAATATCTCATGTAACTTATGTAATCATGCCTTTATGCTGGGCTTTTATCTTGAATTTCATCTCAAGAATAATCGCCTTTCCCTTCTTCTCACCAGAAGCAGGAGACAGAGATGGATGTTTTGTAGAACATGATGGGATTTGAAAACACAAACGTAATGTCAAAAAAATGCTGACAACATCGTATACTGTAGGGTATAGGTTGTTTACCCTCGTGACCTCATGGCTCCAGGGGAGCTGTGGATCACTGCCATTGCCCAGCATCATGAGAGAGCATTGCTAGCCTGGGAAAAGATCAAAATTCAAGATTTGAAGTATGGTCTCTACTGAATGCATATCGCTTTGGCACTACTGTAAAGTCGAAAAATTGTTCAGCCGAACCTCCTATGTTGGGGACCATCTACATATGTGTTTTCCTGTGGGTGGGCATAAAAGAAAATTTAAATTCCAAATATTTTATTTTATTAGTTATTGATCTTACTGTTATAATTGAGAGAAAACTACAATTTAAAATATTATGGAATCATTTTATTGATTAAATGTGACTTAAGGAAAAATGAATTTATTTTATAATGTCTACATTTAACTCTTCAGATTTGTCTGTTGTTATCTGTCAGAAAGGTTAAAAAAAATGGAAATATAATTGGGAGGTACAAATAGTACAAAACTAACTTTTACAAAAAGAGAAATAAATTCAATAGGCAAAGGAGTTTTAAAAAATTCCGGTTAGAAATACTTTATGTTGCCTGACTTAGTACAATCTAAGTTGATAGCATAAGAAAATCTAGAGTGGTTTGGCAAAACATAGTTCACAGTAAAGGGCTGTGAGAGAAATTTCTGGAAGCAAAGGAGTTCTGCCCATGAGAAAACCATCATGAGGACCTTAGAGAGTAGAAACCAACTTATTCCACCAGGATGAAAGGACAAATTTATTCTTTCATTGCCTCTGTTTCATTGTAAAGCAAGATTATGATTAAACCCACATGTTTTATTTCTAATTTTATAAACAGTGTTGCCGTTTATTTTATTACTAGGGGCCCAGTGCACAAAAATTTGTGCACTCGGTGAGTCGGGGAGGAAGTCTCTCAGCCCGACCTGTGCCCTCTCGCAGTCTGGGACTCCTCAGGGGATGTCTACCTGCTGGCGTGCCTGGCCAGCCTGGGTGAGGGGCTGATGGCTATCTGCAGGCTTTCCAAGCCCCCCAGTGGGGACTCTCACCCTATTGGGGTGTGGCCAGCCTGGGTGAGGGGTTGAGGGCCATTTTTAGGCTGCCCACATCCCCTTCAGGGTTCGGGTCCCTACTGGGGTACCTGGCCAGTCTGGGTGAGGAGTTGAGGGCCATTTTCAGGCTGCCCACAGTCCCTTCAGGGTTCGGGTCCCTACTGGGGTACCTGGCCAGCCTGGGTGAGGGGCTAAGGGCTGTTTTCAGGCTGGCCAGAGCTCCCATTGACCCAACGTCCCAGCGAGGCTGGCTGGAATCAGGTTTCTGAGGTTTATTTATCTTCTATAATTGAAACTTTGTTGTCTTGAGCAGAGGCCTAGGCAGGCAAGGAAGCTTCCTTTTTACTTCAGCTTCGTGGCTTCTATAATTGAAACTTTGTTGCCTTGGGCAGAGGCCCAGCCGGCCGAGGCAGGCAGTTTCCTCCAAACAGAAGCCTCCTGTTTGCTCTAGCTCTATGGCTGCCGGCCGCCATCTTGGCTGGGTTAATTTGCATACAGTTGCTCTGATTGGCTGGTGGACGTGGCTTAGGTGTCTGAGAGTGATGGTTAATTTGCATATTACTCTTTTATTAGATTAAATTAAGTGAGAGTAGCATTGCGTTTTGCCTAACTCTGGGACCATGCCTATCTCCACAGAAAGTTTTAACCTTTAGTTTCATTGTTTCTTTATTTGTTCTTGAGGTGGCTTATCTACTTAGCTATTCTGACTATATATATACACGTCTACCAGTTCTTTGACTGTCTTTCTTCATCAGTCTTGAGTCAGAAGATACAAGAAAGCTTTTGCTTGTCTCTAATTTAAACTTGGCATCTTGAAAGAGAATTTCTTCTTAAACATGTATATTCATACTTGCTTGTCTTCTTGCTGAATTGTTGACTCTTATTAAAAGACTCCAAGGACATTTCTCATCTTTTTCATTTCTATTACTCTTCTCCACAACTTGTGCAATCCCTTAGATGTTTTATGTTCACTCAGTATCCAGCATTTTGAATTCTAATGGTATATTTATGCTCTGCTTATTTCTCCTATCTCCTGAAGAGTTATAGATATGGTCATAAAATCCAGTAAAGATGCATTTGTCAAGCTGATTTATTTCCAAATTCTGTCCCTGTTAAATTCATAAAGAAACCAGATTTCTGCATATATTTGACTACCGTAGTGGAAATGATAAGAAGTGCAAGAGTCATCCAGGCACAGATATTAAAAAGAGCCACCCGAGATATGGCTCTGTCGCTTACATTAAGTCATTCCTTCTCAAAAGATGAGGCAATCACTTACATAGAAAAATTAATCAAAAAGCATGTTAAATCATCAGGCATGATAAAAGTTGGGTTTTATGGTTCATGATAATTAGTTTGGAGAACTAGAAGGTTTAACTAAATAGACTTGTGAGAAGAACTCACAATGGGTAAAGTTCATTTTACTTTTAAAATCAGCAGTCAAGGCAAATGCTTTACCAAAAAAAGTCTTCAAGTTTTATTTGAACATTATTATAAAACCAACATTTTTAAGTCATGAAACCTCAGCACCATACTGTGATTTTTATACCCCCCTTTCTGTTGGTGGGAAAATACAATGGCATGATGAGTTACTTGCTATATGTTCAAGAGAAAAGCATGAACAAATTATACCATGTGATGTTCTAATTCTTATCATATGTTGTTTAAAGTACCCTTGTTTTCCAGTGTGGCCTACGAGAGCAGGCCACACTGGATTAAATAAATAAATAAATATCTACTATCCAAAACTCTTTTTGTCAGATGCTGACTTAGAACATTTTTTATTTCAGCTGGGATATTTATGCTTTCATGTATAATGCTCAATAGCAAAATATTGTATGCACAACTTTACACAAAAGCTTTTACCTATTATGGAGTAAATACTTGGTACTTATATTCAGAATAGTAATTGATGCACCTATTGTGCCTACAGGGCTATAATTCACTTCAGGTTTTCTGCTGACTTCATACATTACAAGAATTTTACTTGAGTGCTTTATTACAAGCTTCAAAATCCTAAGGCTAAATTTAAAGTTCTGTAGTATTCACTCTATGGACATATTTTGTTTCCCCAAATTAACTAACAAAAATGGCTTATAAGGAACTTGGTATTTGTAGAATAAGGACAGCATGATGATTAGTCTTATGTGTTAATGTGGATAGGCTGTAGTTGTTTAATCAAGTACTGATTTCAGGATGTGGTTAACATCTACAACCAGTAGTCTTTAAGTAAAGCAGATTACCCTCCCTGATGCAAATGGGCCTCATCCAATCAGTTGAAGTCATTAAGAGCAAGAACTGAGGTTTCCTGGAGGAGAAGGAATTCTTCCTCAACGGCAACATCAAATTCTACCTGAGTTTCCAGCTTGCTGGCCTGCCTTAAGGATTTCATACATTACATACAAAAGTGATGAGGTTCTGAGAGTTTTATGCTAAATTTGAGATTTCTGTGACACTGAAGACAGTTTATCTTTAAGGGTTGGCTCCTGCCTCTGGGAAGTGTAGTGATACCAAACCTTAGAGGCTATGAAACTGGGTGCTGGGTGACCAGAACTGTCACTTCACTCACAGCTTTGCTTTTCCATGTATGTTCGTTCCATTCACTTTATCATCCTGCATTTCACCTTTATCTAGATGGTGCGAAATGCTGGGTCAAGAGTTCTTGAGCATCAAATCTCCTTCTCACGGAGTTCTTTTCCTCACTTCTAGTGAGAAAACCTTGATAACAGGCTTAATTGGTTCCGCTTTAATCAAATATCATTTCCAGGATCCTTCAAATGTGGCCAGAGGTAGGGCCATGTAAGCTTTTTTTGCACCTGTTAAAGAAGTACTGATGGGATAAGGGCTGATGCTGATAACACCAGAGGATTCTTGAACCAGAATAACAATTTGTCCTGGATTTATATACAATAGGTCATAAATTGAACTTTATTTTTTATGAGCTAATCAAATTATAGCTAAATACGAATCAAGTATAAACTACTCAATGGAGTAGTTTTAGATTAGGAAATAAATGATTGAAGGGACTTGGGGTTTTGTAGGTAGATTGATAAACTTGCATACCAAGTATCTCAGCTGGCAGGTCAGGAGTCTTAGTTTTGGTCTTTGTAGGCAGATAGATATGATTAGATAATTAGTGGTTCAGGAATAAAAAAATTTAAATCAGATTTTCTCCTCTAGCTATGTAATCATGATCCAAAAATATAGCACTTCATTTATGTTTTCTTACAATAAGAAGATTCTAGAAAAATGTCCCTTTAAAATTGTGATTTGATTACTAAAAGCATCATGATTCTTATCCATAGTTAGAGAAGTTACAGGTGGGCTAAATATACTTACTCTAGCCAAAAGGAGATCCTCAAATAGTGTAAGTCTTTATCAACAGAAGAAATCATGAGTTGAACAATATATTTTAATTTCATTTGTACACAGCTGGCTGGGTGAAGAGAGACAGCTGCTTCTTGCCTTTCAGTCCTTTTGGCCATTTTCTGATTTGTCCCTTTTTTTTTTGAGGAACTTGCCTTTTCAGTTACCCTTCATTATAACTCAACATTGCTAACTCTGTCTCCTACACTGTTAATTAATTCTCTTTTCAGCTTTATCAAAGGGTAGATGTAGTTTTAAGAATAAAGTCATTCTTCAGAGAGATCAATACAAATAAAGTGAGAGAAATACCCATTGGATTTGTACATACTGCTTTCTGTGCCACAAATACCTCTTACCTTCTTATATGCCTAACAAATTTCCACTCATTTCTCAAGATTATGGTCAGACATCAACTCCTTTATATAAGTTAATTATTTTGTATGCATTTATCATCCTCCTTTGGACTGGGAGCTACTTGAGAGCAGGATTTTGGTCCTAGTGATCTTGTTATCCCTAGCACTAAACATGATGACCCAAATATAGAGCATTCAGTGAATGCTCACTAGCATTTAATCTTTGCATCATATTCATGGCCATAATTTGTTTCCCCAAATAATCAACAAAAATGGCTTATAAGGTACTTGGCATTTCACACCATTTGTAAGTCATGTTAAAGAATTTGGACTTGAATCTGAAAACTCTGGGGTAAGATTTATGCAGGGGACTCACTTGGGTAACCAGTGCTGTACTAGGCTTATGCTGACACTAGTCAAATAAATTTAGCCTAGATTAATATGTTGGACTTGTATATGCAGAATTGGCATAAAATGGCCTTTTGACAAGTGAAAAAAATGTTTGTTTGGATTTGTCCTTCTTTCTCTCATTTGTATGGGCCATAGGGATAGTCCTACAGTTGATTATGTTTTGATACCTGAATTCATGTGAACAAAATTACTTGCAGTAACCAGCAGTAGAAAATGCCAGAGAAAAGATAGTTTAGAAAATCTGTAGATCAATCTGTGAAAACTAAGATCTGTTGAAAATTCTAAAGAAAAGGAGGAGAAAACTTCATCACCACCCAAAACAACAAAGGGAAATAAAATTCCAGAGCATAAAGGAAGCTTGAACCTGGGAGAAGACTGATTCCAAAATGAGGGGTGGTAGGGTATATGTGGTTGTCAGCTACAAACTGTGGAACTGGGCTTGGGCTGGATTAAAGGAATAGGGTCAGGCCTGAGGTAGGTGAATTTAGAGAAGAATGGGATAGGAACATGGAAGAGTAATGTTGTGGACCAACACTCTCAAGAATAAGACCACCGACTCTAATTAGGTCTTAAGCAGCAAGCGAAGATTTATTGCGGTGGCCAATGGACTGTAAAGGCAACTCCATGCAAGGAGCCCTTCGCCTCTAACAGTCCTGACCTTGGTGCTAAGCAAGCTTTTATTCGCAGAAACCACAAACATAATCAGGGCCTTGACTTGGTATTTTTTCAGTTTACAGAGAACTGTAACGAGTTTGGCTGGGAAAACAGATTTGAAAATTTCCCACTGACTTTTAACTTGTTATTGGTTATCTCGCTGGTGGCATTGAAAACAACACAGTTCTATTTAATTAAAAAATACATCTGGCATGGCATGAGAGTATGGGCGTATCTAGTCTCTGGCCTACAAGGTCAGACAGCTAAGTTTATCTTCCTCATTAGACTAAAGCAGGGTAGAGAGCAAAGTTACATTTAACCCATCACAAGTAAGTCTAATTGCAACAACTGACGTACATTTTATGAGGCATAATTGGCAGGTATTATTAGCAGGTGACATCCTATGATTGTAAAGCTAAGAAAATAACAAGGCTTACATTCCTTCATAAAGTCATGATATAAAACAAACCAAAATACTGACGGCCCATTTAGTTTTTTCACTTATGTGATAATCTTAAAGTACAAAGACATCATAACGGTCAAATTGAAAGGAATTTTAGAGATAGGACAGGCAGTTTTAGGGAAAAGGGAGCGTCCATGGGAGAGAAATGCCTAGGTGATGGAAGGAGATAGCTCCAAGATGCCAGAATGCTTATCTTCCTTTCATGGAGGACAGAGAAATGTTACAGGCGGAAGGCATACATTCACAGAGGATAGAGAAATGTTGCAAGATAAGGGGGAGCACCGGTTGGCTTAGACCCTTGAAACTGCAGGAGAATAACCAGTTAGGAAAGCACAGGGGTCATAAATTAAGGAAGAGTTCAGTTAGAAAGTGTCATGAAGAGACAAAGGGCTGCAGTCTTTATAAACCCAAAGACACAGAGACTCACATTTGTATTTAGATTTTTTCCCACATTTTAAAGAGAGAGAGCGAGAGAGAGCGAGCAGGTTTTTTTCATTTTTCTCTCCCCATTGCAGTTTGTATATGCTTCCACTAAACTTCCACATTGTTACTGAAGAAGTCTTTTAGTCCACGAGTTTATTCTTCAAACTTCGTAGGGCAAGCACACACAAGGAAAGTCTGCTCGCCGAACCCCACATTACATTATGCTTAGTCAAAAACATAAATTGACTCGAGGGTAAAATGCAACAAGCTCCGAATGGTTTAACAGTAATAATAATAACAAATTGGGATTTTAATTTTCATTCAGCAGCAGGCTGGGGGAAAACTGGTTTTGACACTGTGCATATCAATGAGGAGACCTGTGGGCCATATGTAATAACATAATGATACTTTACATCCACATGGAGCCTTTTGCATCAACAGCACCAACAGCACCAACGAATTCTCATTATCAGCATCATTATCCCCAATTTGAAGAGCAGAGGGGCCTGTATAATGGCCTAGGAGGACAGATAGTTTTTATGACTTGACCTGGGTAGCAACTGCTTTAGTTTAATTGGAGGATGAATTCCTTTCAACGCTGTAGCTTGTCCTCATGACCCAGTTTCATTTTCATGCTCTGGAAATTTTTCTCATTAACATACTGATGGGTTATTGAAACTGCTTCTGGATCCCTCAGCATCTGCATTTGAGTATGCTATGAAATAGTATATATGTACATATGCATGTGTATATATATACACAGGCATACATAAACATGTATATATGCATTTATGGGTATATGGATGTATGTATGTGTAAAATGGATTTTTTTGAGTTACCACACACGTCATGCAATTCACACATTTATAATTTACAAGTCAGTGGTTTTTATTATATTCACAGAATTGTGCAGCTATCAGATGATGGTTTTTTTTTTTTAAAATGCCTTAAATTATTTTTAGGTTCCAGAGTGTGGAAACTGGAAAGAAATCTGGAAAAGTGAAAATTAATAACAGCAACAACAGTAATTATAGTGTAAGTCTGTCTGATACTTTCAAACATATCACCTCATTTAAACATCCAACAATTATACAAGAGAGGCATTAATTCAAGATGAAACAATGCTGGTACAAAAAGGTAAAATACTGTGTCTGGGTTATAGTAATTGGCATAGCCCAAATCTGATCTCACATCAGGGTAACGCTAAAATGTCTTATCCTGCTACTTTATGTGGTATTGAAGATTCACAGCACACATTTTTTGGTCTAATATTTCCATCTATTTTATTACTGTGTGTATGTCTTGTTCAACTGATCATGTAGTGTTTCTTTTGAATGATAGCTACTCTGTTTCTCCCTCTACACGTTATTTAAAATGTCTCATTTTATTTAGACTTCAACTGATGGGGTGAACATCATTATTGACTTCCTAAATACAGAGAATCTCCCATTTAACTAATCTGTAGACATTATTTTGCATCATTACCATTTTTTTCTTCTTCCCTCTAACATTGGGGTTCTTATTTATAATCAGAAAACAACTGGTTGATGATGTGCATTGAGTACTCCTTATCACATGCACTTTGGATAGGCTCTGGCCTGGTCTTTGGGCAAAAGGTGATGTGAAGCAGTCATGGAAATACTTGCCACATTTCCTTGCAACTTAAAAAGTTTTCAAAATTCGCTAAGTGATAGAGTGCCACTCCTAGCTGGTTGAGAGAGGGTGTCTCTAAAGGGATGAACACGGAATTCCCCAAAATATTTCCAAGTGGCATATGAATGTGTGGAACATTCTCAAGTTTACCAAGAATGAAATGATTACAATTTGAAACATCAATTCTGCAATTTTTAGCAATCAAATAATTGCAGATTCTAATAATGAATATATGGGAAGAGAGAGAAAAACTTTTTCTCCCAGAGCAGATGTATTATGAAATAATAGTAGTAAGAGATTAGAGAAAATGAATTTAGGTATTAACAATTTTAAAATTGTCATATATAAACACTGATATAGAGATTTTAATTAAAATTAGATATTGTTAAATAATTAGAATATGTTATCTGAGAGGAGTTGAATAATTAGATATTTGTGTCCTTTAACAGTAAGAATCTACTTTAAATATAAAATGATAGTAGGTTGACAAAATAACATAAAATAGTGGTTTAATTGCATTTTATAAGATTTGCAAGTCTGTCCAAGTCGTCTAGGTGCTTTTAGCATGAAGGAGATCAATCTATACAATGTTGCTTCAGATAGTGATTGAATCTTGACCAAGGTAGGGGTTAAGATGTTTATTGATAAGTATAGCAAGTGTATTCAGGTAATTCTGGTTTCATCTTTCCTGTTAATATTCATTATATAACTAGAGGCTGGCACATGAGTTTGTGACCAGTGGGGTCCCTAGGACTGGCCTGCGGGATTGGGCTGAAACTGGCTCTCCAGCATCCTCTGAGGGATCCCAGGTTGCGAGAGGGTGCAGGCCAGGGCAGGGGACCCCACCAGTGCACGCTTGATGCCAGGGAGGGATGCAGGAGGTTGGCAGCCAGGAAGGATCATGGGATGGTTCCAGGGTGTGTCTGGCCCATCTAGCTCAGTCCCAATCAGCCAGACTCCAGCAGCAAGCTATCCTACTAGTCGGAGCGCCTGCCCCCTGGTTGTCAGTGCACATCATAGTGACTGGTCAACTGTCTGCCCTCTGGTGGTCAGTGCATGTCATAACAAGCAGTTGAGCAGCCTTAGCATATCATTAGCTATTATGCTTTGATTGGTTGAATGGATGATCAGACACTTAGTATATTAGGCTTTTATTATGTAGGACTAGAGGCCTGGTGCACAAAAATTT
>PVJC01033715.1:0-19221 GCA_004026665.1 Murina feae
CGTGCGCGCGCCTCCGTACCTCTGTACTTTGCTTCCGCCACTCCTCTGAGTCTCAGACTCTTCTCTAGTTGTAGGATTTTCACTCAGCCAGCCGTCCTGTGGGTGCGAGTGGTGTCCGTGTGTTCTTTTCGTGGTTTTTCTGAAATAGTTGTTCACAGCTGCATATACGGTGTCTACCCTATGCCGCCATCTTGTTTCCCTCCTATTTCTTTACTTTTAAGAAAATATATATATTTTATTGATTTTTTACAGAGAGGAAGGGAGAGGGACAGAGAGTCAGAAACATCGATGAGAGAGAAACATCGATCAGCTGCCTCATGCACCCCCTCCCCCGCACTGGGGATGTGTCCGCAAGTAAGGTACGTGCCCTTGACCGGAATCGAACCCGGGAACCTTGAGTCCGCAGGCTGACGCTCTATCCACTGAGCCAAACCGGTTAGGGCTATAGGTATTTCTTTTAAAAAATACATTTTTATTGATTTCAGAGAGGGAAGGAGATGGGGAGAGATATAGAAACATCAGTGATGAGAGAGAATCACTGATGGGCTGCCTCCTGCACGCCCCACACTGGGGATCACGCCCTCAACCCAGGCATATATGCCCTTGGCCGGAACTGAACCCGGGCTTTTTCGGTCTGAAGGCCAACACTCTATCCACGGAGCCAAACCAGCTAGGGCAGTATAGGTATTTCTTTAATTTTTGCCACATGTGTATATTTAAGTTTCAACATGTTTTTATATATAAGTTTAGTTCATATGATTATTTTGAAATAGATTCTTGTTTCTTATAAAGGGTTTTATGGTTTATACATGCCTCTTAATCTTTGTGCAAATGCTCCCAAAGCACTTAGTTGCTGCTTGGAGCCTCCCAAGTTGCAATCTGAAAACCTTAAAAATAAAGCCCGATTTAAAACATGTCTACTAACTCAGTTTTAACTGTCCCCAGTAAAAATAAAAATATCACCCCAAATCATTACTTAAAATCAAATTTCAGAGTAGGCTTCCTTTCCAATCCAAACATAGTGAAGGATTTTTCTTCTAATGCAGCCTAAAAACTCTTTTCTTTTTTTTTTTTTTTGGAGGGGGGCAGGGAAGGGTATATTGGCCAGTCCAGAATATTTTACTTAAAAATTTCAATCCTGGTTTAGGTGAGAATACGTTATATTAAGACCTAAAGTAATAATCATAAAAGTCATAAATTGTGTGCAATATGAAACCTATGTAAGTGTGAATAGTGTTAAGTAGAAACCTGCTCTAAAAATTTAGAATAATTACCGATCTTTATTTCCTATATGAATGGCTAGTAGCCACAGTAATTGCACAGAACTATAAAACATAATGGGAAGTGGAGGTGAAGTTTTTAATGTGTCTTTGAACTAGCATATTTTTCACACAGAAGATTCTTGCATGGCTAGAAATGTAGACTTAGATCAAACCTCTTAAGTTTCATATTAAATTATAAAAGTTGTGTGAATATTCTGGCTTTTTTTATTAATTATTTCTCATACCAGATCTACTTCATTTAAGGTAAGTAAAATAATAGTAACAGTAGTTGGCTTTCTTGCTATCTTAATTTTTTGCTTTAACCCTCAAAAATCTAGGAAACTCAAAAGGAAAGTCTACTGTAATTACCCACATTTTTGTTTATTGTGCTCTTTCTTCCTTAATGGTATCCCAAGGTTCTTTCTTTTATTGTTCTTTTTCCTTTTAGAGAACTACTTTTAGTCATTCTTTTGGGGATAGGACTGCTAGTAACAATTCTCTTAGTTTTTCTTTATTAGAAAATGTTTTGATTTCCTTTTTATTCCTTAACAATATTTTGGTTGAATACAGGTTTCTAGGTTGAGAGTTTTTGTTTTTTTTTTTTTTAGCAGTTGAAAAATATTATGCAACTGCCTTCTGGTCTTTGGTTTCTATTGAGAAATCCATTTTAGTTCCAATTGTTTTTCTCTTATAAAGTAGGGCTTTGTCTCTTGCTGCCTTCAAGATGTTTTCTTTGGCTTTCAGAAGTTTGACTCTGATATATCTTGGGGTGTATTTCTTTGGATGTATCCTATCTGGACTTTGCTCAAGCTTCTTGAATCTGTAGGCTATGACTTTCCCCTAATATTAAGGAAGGTTTTAGGTGCTATTTCTTTAATAGCTTTTAACCCCTGCTCTCTTTCTTTTCTCTTTCCAAGACTTCTATGACAGGGTTGTTATATTTTATTTATTTATGTATTTATGTATGTATTTATTTATTTATTTATTTACTTACTTACTTATCCTCACCTGAGAACATGTTTTTATTGATTTTAGAGAGAGAAGAAATTAGAAGGGGGGGGGGTAAGAGAGAGACAGACATCAACGTGAGAAACATCAGTTGTTGCCTGCTGTATTCGCCCTGGGGATCAAACTGGCAACCTAGGTATATGCCCTGACCCAGAATCAAACCCACAACCTTTTGATGCATGAATGATGCTTCAATCAACGGAGCCACTAGGTTAGGGCAGGGCTGTTACGGTTTTTTTTTTTCTTATAGTTCCACAGTTCTCCAAGGCTCTGTTCATTTTTTTGTTTCAGTCCAATTTTTTTTTATTGTGGAGAAATGACACAAACTTTAACATTTAAACCCCTTTTAAATGTATAGTTCAGTGTCATTAAGTGTGTCCACATTGATGTACAACCATTATTATTTTTCCACCATCCCAAATGGAAACTCTCCACTGATTAAATAATAACTCCTTATTCCTCCCTCTTCCCACCTCTTGGTAACTATTATTCTACTTTCCCTATAAATTTGACTGTTCTAGGTACTTAATATAAATAAAATCCTATAGTTATTGTTCTTTTGTATCTGACATTGCATTTAGCTTAATGTTTTTAAAATTCATTCGTGCTGTACCATGTATCAGACTTCCATTTCTTCTTAAGGCTGAATAATATTTAATTTCATGTATACGCCACATTTTGTTTATTAATTTATCTGTTGAATAGTTTTCAACTTTTAGCTATTTTGAGTAATGCTGCTTTGAATACTGGTGTACAGATATTTGTTTACAAATCTGCTTTCAATACTTTTGGGTATATACCTAGATGATACCTAGATGTGGAATTGCTGGACCATTTGGTGATTCTATGTTTAATCATTTTAAGAACTGCCATGCTCTTTCAGTGGCTGTACCATTTTATATTCTGTTCATCTGTGTACAGATTGGGTAATTTCCATGTTGCATCTCCAATCACTTATTTTTTCCCCCTCTGTCCTTTCCATTCTGCTGGTAAGCCCATCGAGTTTTCATTTTTATTTTTAGTTATTGTATTTTTTAAGTTCTAAATTTCCATTTGGTTCCTATTTATATCTTCTATATCTTGGCTGAGACTTTCAATTTCTTTGCTGAAACATTTTTTTTTAAGTGTGTTTATAATTGGTAGTTGAGACAGTGTATGATGGCTGCTTCAAAATCTTTTCAGATAATCCTAACATCTCTGTCATGTCAGTGTTGGCATCTATTGGTTGCCTTTCTTCATTCAGTTTGAAATCTTTCTGGTTCTTGATGAGATGATGACTTTTCGATTGAAGCATTGATTTTTGCATATTTTGTTATGGAACTTGGGATCTCAAGGCCTCCTGTTTTAGTTGGCTTACTCTTGTCATAGCTCTGGCAATGGAAGGAGGGAGTCCTTCCTTTTACTGCCCCATGAGGGTACAAATAGAAGTTCCATGTTCAGCCTTCACTAACTCTCTCAGGAGTGGGAACAGTTCTTTGTCACTGGTGGGGGATGGAAGTTCCAGCTCCAACTAGACTTCCAGTGATGCCTCCTGGATGAAAGGGGTAGGATTGCCTTATTACTGCTTTCCATGTTTCCTTCATGGGGTTGATGGTCTCCTTACTGCTGTGGGGGATGGAGTGGCTGCTTCATTATTGTCTAATAAGGGTTAAAGGTCAAATTCTTCTCATAATCACCACTGACAGTGTGCTGTTATTGGAGGCTTTTTGTGTTTGTGTTTGTTTTGTTTTGTTTTGTTTTGTTTGTACCTGTTGGTGTTTCCAGGTCACTGGACTTCAGCACTAAGCACGGAACATATTTGGCAATCACAACTCTCTTGTTCTTTGGGTCCCAATGTTCCTAGTCAGTCTTCCTTCTTCTTTCCACCTTGCAAAGTCTTCTAACTTTTCTTCTACCTATAATACCTTAGATGCACTTATTAGGAGAAGTAGGGAAAAATATTTTTACATCTTCTCAGAAGTTGTTTGAATTTTGAATGCATTTTAAGATGGAGCCTAGAGGATTAACTGATGGATCAGGGGGTGGGGTGAGAGGGAAGCAGAGGAGTCAAGGGCTTTGATCTTATTAACTAGAAGAACAGAGCTGTCATCAGATGAGATGGGGAAGACTATGTGAAGAACAATTTCTTTTTGCGGGGGGTGGGGCAGGGGGCAGTTGGAGCTCAATTTTGCAAAGGTTAAGTTGGAGATACCTGTTGGACATTTAAGTGGAGATATTGAATAGGTAGATACATAGGCATGTTGGTGCGTTCAGTGGAGAGGTCTGGGGAAATATAAATTTGGCATTCATCAGTACATGCATAAAGTTTAGAGGTTTGAGAGTGGATGAGATCACCATGACAGGGATTAGAGATAAGGGAACAAAGATGTAGAAGAATGGAACTCTGGTGCAGTTCCTTCAATATTAAAATGTTGGGGAAGGGTAGAGAAATCATCGATGGTAACAGAAGAAAGGAGTAGCCAGTGAGATAGGAAGCAAACCAGAAATCCAAATGAAGGAAGTGAGATTGCTTCCATATTGACTTCCTATTTCAAATTCTACTTCATGTGTCCCTCCCTCCCTCTCTTTGTACAGATACTCCTAGATTTATTATAAACCCATAATAAGTTGAAAATTCCTAAGCTGAAAATGCATTTAATACACCTAAACTAATATCATAGCTTATCCTAGCCTAAAATAAACATGCTCAGAACACAATATGCATAAGATGGTGGCAACACAGTATACTGATTACTTACCGTCCAGATCTCAATTTGCCTTGGGAGCTGTCAAATATCATACCGCATATTGCTTGCCTGGAAAAAGATCAAAATTCAAAATTTCAAGTATTAATTGCTTTATTAATTAATTTGAAGTATGGTTTTTACTGAATGTGATCACTTTTGCACCATTATAAAGTAAAAGATACCTTAAGTCAAACCATTGTAAATTGGGGATGTCTGTATTTATGTATCTTGGCTGTGGGCTGTTTCATGCACCGGGGGCAACATGCACTGTCTTGGGTCATGTTGAAAGAACCCATGTGATTAGCACACATGTCTGGAAAATCTTAGTGGGATATTTCCAAGGCTAAAATATTACAAAGGGATTTAAAACTTTGCTTACCAGTTTTATTGTGACTAGTAATATTGATATTGTAATCTTGAAACGAAACCATATCTATAGCAGGATAAGGCAATTAATAAATGTATTATTATTTGTAAGTAACCTGGATGCTTTCTGGTGCTCATCCTTCCAGCTAGCCAATGACAAGCACAAGTTTCTAGATCTGGTTCTTCTATGAGGGATTTTCTTCTCTTTCCTTTTTGATTATTTTTCTTTTACTGATTTCTAGTATAATTCTACTACAATCAACCTTCAATAGTTCTAAATTTGTGGAGACTTTCTCTGTGGCCCAGGTTGTGGTCTGTTTTGATAACTATTTCATGTGTACTTGAAAGTAATGGATACAACTTTTTATGTTGTATCATTAGGAATTTTTCAGGTGTAACTGTTTCTGTTCACAGATTGCAATTTGAAACCAGACCCTCACTACAAAAATCTCAGGGCAGGAAATACCCTTCATTGGTGTAACCACTTCAACACTTCTGCCTATCTAGCATTTTCACACATGAGACACCATGGAAGTGTGAATCATAATGCTATTATCTATAGCCTAATGGGGACTGACCAAACATAAAGTGGAAAACATTTTTTTCTCCAAAATAAAAAGATTAAAACGGCAAATATTCAATATCGTTGCTCTCAAACTCTTTGCACACTATAAGTTATTAAGACTAACGTTTTAAACATTAGTTTTTCATCTTTACACATTTTTCAATTATCTATTTCAGTGGATGTTTTAGAACGTGCATAATGCATCAACACAGTAGCACATAAATAAGTTGTGTTAATTTCTTAGGGCTGCTGTAACGGAGGACCACAAACTGCATAGCTTAACACAACAGAAATGTGGTCTCACAGTCTGAAGCGGGGGTGTCCTCAGGGCCATGCTCTCCCTGAAGGCAACGGGGGAGAATCTGTTCCGCGCCTTTCTCTTTGCTTCCGGTGTTCCCGGCAATCCTTGGGTTCCTTGGCTTCTAGACACATCACTCCAATCTGTGCCGTGTTTGTCACAAAATCTTTTTAAAAAAAGTCTACTTTAAGCATTTTATGGGAGTTGGGGGGGAAACGCCTCAAACACACAGTGCGCATGCGCACAGGATTCCGTTAGGGACGGAGTTAAAGGGAGGCGGGGTCCTACTCCAGCCTTTCCTCTCCGCTCGGCCCCTCGGGCGGCGCCCTGCGTATGACGTCACGAGAAGCTTGTACTTCCGCTTCCGATTACTCACGTTTCTCTTTCTTCCTGTCCCGCTGGAAAGATGGCGTCCCGCAAGGAAGGCACCGGCTCGGCCACCACTTCCTCCAGCTCCGCCACCGGGGCGGCAGGGAAAGGCAAGGGCAAAGGCGGGGCCGGAGACTCGGCCGTGAAGCAGGTGCAGATAGACGGCCTGGTGAGTGGGGTGCCGCCCCGCGGGCCCACGCGGGGAGCCCAGTGCCCAGCCGGGTCCCGCCTGCAGCGCTTGCCGGCAGCCTCCCCTCTGGGCCGCGTGAGGCTGGGCCAAGGTTTCCCCCGAAAATGCTCCTCTTTCGTCTCCGCTTTCTGTTCGGGAGGCGCTGCAGCTTCCTCTGCCATCCCTCTGACGGGGGAGGTGAGGGCCGAGGCAGGGGACCGCGGCTGGGGGCGCGGGTGACAGAGTCCTGGGGTCTGGTTTGGAGGCGCTTGGGAGAGAGGACTTGGAGAAACACTTCCCTCCTGGGAGACGAGTAGGTGACCCTGGGTGCGGAGAAGGAGCTAGGACTCGGGGGCTGTCGGAAGGGGAGAGCAGGGTAAACTTTCCTTCAGTTGGCTTTGTATGCGTTTATTAAAGCGTTTACTCGCTGGGAAATAAAGTCCAGGTCTTGTTAACTACCTTTCTGAAACGTTTTCTGTGACTTTGCAGTGAGTTCAAGGCCCACCAAGATGCCCTTGTGTTTAGGTTTAACTGCTAGTATTTCCAGACTTCCTAAGAACTGTACATTCTAGCCACACAAAGCTCTTCGGTAAGCCGGATGGTTTATAGTATTTGTTCCTGACATCTTGATAGTGACCTCAACCAATTTTTTTTTCTTATATTCTTGAACTTTTTCTTTCCTACCTTTGGTCTTATTTATCAATTTCTCTGTTTCTTTAATATTTTCATGTCTTAACATTTTCAGGACATTCCCGTAGTAAATGTTCAGCTATGTCTCTTAGCGTTCTGTGTTCCATTCTTAATCCCCATATTTTTCCTCTTGAAGTCAATGGATAAAAATTGTCTGTATTAGCAGTCTTCCACTTTTTTTAAGTCACTGCTTTTAGAATCTGCCACCACCAGTTTCCTAAGTCTTTAAAAATATAATTGGTAACATTAGCAAAAAAGTGTAAAAAGAAGTTATACATGCAAAATAGTGTCTGTAATACATTTATAAAAATAAAAGCATAATATGCTAATTAGACTGGATGTCCTTCCGAACAACCTTCCAGATGAAGTTGGGGTTGCAAGGGAGCTCAGGTCTGGGGTGCCAGAGGGAAGCTGGTGCCGGCAGCAGGGGGGGAGGAAGGCCTACTCTTGCATGAGTTTCGGGCATTGGGTCTCTAGTAATTTGAATCACAAAATGCATATCCAGTCACCTGCTATTCAGCTTCAGAAACAGAACATTACAAATATCTTTGAGGCCTCTTTCCTTTTCATCCTTTTCTCCTATCCCTTCTCCCCACCCTATTATCACTATTGTGATCTTTGATTCAGTAATTTTTTAGTAGCTTCACTACACAAGTATCCCTAAACAGTTTGTTTAGTTTTGCCTGTTTATATTAATACATATGAATGAATTAAATCATAGTATGTTTTCCTGTGAGATCTATATATATGTATATGTATGTGTATGTGTATGTATATATGTATGTGTGTGTATATATATGTATGCATGTGTGTATGTTTGTGTGTATATATGTGTGTGTATATGTATGTATGTATGTGTGTATATATGTGTGTGTGTGTATACACGAGAGGCCCGGTGCACAAAAATTTGTGCACTTGAGGGGGGGGTCCCTCAGCCCGGCCTGTGCCCTCTCGCAGTCTGGGACCCCTCGGGGGATGTCCACTTGCTGGCGTGCCTGGCCAGCCTGGGTGAGGGGCTGATAGTCGTTTCAGGCTGCCCACAGCCCCTTCAGGGTTCGGGTACCTACTGGGATGCCTGGCTGGAAGCAGGTATCTGGGATTTATTTAACTTCTGTAATTGAAACTTTGTTGCCTTGGTCCCCCACTTGCAGCCTGGGTTGCCCCTGCTATCTAGGGTTTGTTTATCTTCTATAATTGAAACTTTGTAGCCTTGAGTAGAGCTCATGGCCCAGAGGGCCCTGGCTTCCTCCATTGCCTGGGGCAACTCCAGCTCCCTGGCTGCCACCATCTAAGTTGAGTTAATTTGCATATTCTCTCCTGATTGATTGGTGGGCTTGGCTTGTGGGTGTAACGGAGTGAGGGTTAATTTGTATATTACTGTTTTATTAGATTAGATTAGATACACACACACACAGATATATCTATCTCACACCATGATTGAGATTAGTCCATTCTAGAGTGAGTGATTGTAATTCATTTATTTTCATTGCTATACAGCATTTCATTGTATGGCTATAACATAAATATCTTTATCTGACTGTTAATGGACAACTACATGGCTTTTTTTCCCTTGTGTGAAATGGTATCTCCCAATCATCTTTTAATTGTCCATTCTATTAAACTTGTCAATGTGTCTTTTACTGTACCCTGTATAGAATCAGTACTCAGCATATCTTTTTGGGATGGAGGAGTGGATCTTCACTGTAGTCAAATGGTCTCATTGTTCCTAGACAAGATCAAGCTAATTCTTCCTGTTGAACTTGTATAAAACCTACTTTGTTCTCCCAAACCAGATTGAATCTAATCTTTCTTACTAGAGGCCCAATGCGTGAAATTCGTGCAAGGGGCTCGGCCCCCCGCTGCCACAGTGGCTGTCTCGGCCCCCCTCACTGCATCCTCTGGAAGAACATCCAGTCTAATTAGCATGTTATGCTTTTATTATTATAGATTATTATAGATGTGTGTTACACTTTTGATACTTACAAAGTATGGTCCATGGGCCAACAAGACAAGCAGAATTGGCCTCGGGTAGCTTGTTAGAAATGTATAAATAAAGTATCTCACAATCTCAGGCCCCTCTCCTGACCTAGTGTATCAGATGATTTATAGCATATTAATGTTTGAGAAGTACTGCTCTGGTCCACATTGATCTTTTCCTTTTTCAACTTTTTATGATGATTTGTATTGTTCATCTTGGCATGTGATCATACACTGTTAATGAATGGTTTACTGTTTATGTATTTTTCCTTTGTCACTGAGATGGTAATCTGAAGGCTAAAGTGTAAAACATTTGTATCTTACGTAGTTCCAATGCTTAAAATCATTAACTTTTAAAAAAAAAATGTTTTTGTTGATTTTTAGAGAGAGAGGAAGGGAGAGGAAGAGATAGAAGCATCATGATGAGAGAGAATTATTGATTGGCTTCCTCCGCATGCCCTGTACCGGGGATTGAGTCTGAAACCCTGGGCATGTGCCCTGACCAGGAATCGAACCGGTGACCTCTTGGTGCACCAGACAACATTCAGCTAACTGAGCCATACCAGGGGGCAAAGTCCATTACCTTTTAAATTTTGTTTACCCTTTTATATAAAAAGTTGCCTTATTGTTTAAAATTATTAGGTACCTCATCCCTCCTTTATTGGAAGTAAGGTTGAGAATGTTACTAATAAATGAAAAAGTCAGAGTTATATACTTCTTTTAAAAAATATGTTTTGGATTTCAGAAAGAGGAAGGGAGAGGGAGAGAGAATCATTGATTGGCTGCCTCCTGCATGCCCACTACTGAAGGATCAAGCCCACAACCCAGGCATGTACCCTGACCAGGAGTCAAACCATGATCTCCTGATTCATGGTCGATGCTTAACTGCTGAGCCAAACGGTCTGCATTCCATATAGTTTTTGTCATCCAGATATCAGTTCAGGGGGACCTTCTGACTAATCTTAAGTGTCCTCATCAATTCACTGACCCTTCTTATATCACTGTTTACTTGTTGCTGGTTTGTCTTCTCACACTAAAATATCAACTTCCTGAGAGCAGGACCAATGCCAGATTTGTTCACTACAACTTTTACAAGTGTCTAGAACATGGACCAACACAGAGAAAGCACTAAAATATTGTGAATAAATGAATTATTACAGTCCTGTGCTACAGAAATATTCTTGAAAATGAATCATGAGTAAACTGGTTCAGTAAATGCTAGTGTGTTAGTGAGAAAAGAGCACAGGAGTGAGGCTAGAACACCAGTTAGCCTTATAAACTTTCTCATAGTTCTTTGTCTTTTTAGGTGTCATTGTTGTTAGTAAGAAAAATCACTAATGTTACTTAAGCATCTACTGTTTACAAAACCCCGTGTAGGCAAGTTTGATTAGGTTATATATGATCCTGTGATAGTTTTGAGGGTAGAAGTTATCTCTGCCCTACTTACCTGATGGTTATTAAGCTCTAATGAGAAAATGTTGATCAAAGTGCTTTGTGAACTGAAATGAATAATTAAGATTTATTTATGGTATGTATCACTATTTAGCGTGTGTGAAACGAAGTTACAGAGTCTAGATAACAGCTTGTTAACCGTTAGGACATGGAAGCTCTTGTTCAAATTCTGGTCTTACATAGAAATGGTTTGGCCTTTTAACATTTTAAGTAAAATAAAAATTGTGCGACTCTTGGCTCCTTTCATTTTCTGACTGTAGTGGAGAATAAGTTACTTTACATGTGTGAATAGTTCAGTAGGGCAACTTGAAACTCTTTCAAGCATCAATTTTTACATTTTAGCCATTTTAAGTTTGAATCTTTCTGAACTGTATTACATATTTTCTGCCCCTATAGCCAGAAAATATTCAACACAGCTTAGTCACGTTTTGATGCCTAGTATTGTCGTTAAGAACATAGTTTATTGACTCATGCTGACAAGGTCCTCAAGAATGTATGAGAAAGCTAATACAATCTTTGTATGTAATACTCTGTCATATTCTAGGAGAAGATTTATAGCTAAAATAAATCAATTTAGTAAATAATCTCAGGTTGGAAAAAGGCATCCTTTAGTTTCTGGATCACACAGATTAAGATATTGAGAAAACAGGAGGAAAACAGAAGGTATATTAAGGGAAGTTAGGAAGAAGTATTAGTAGATATTCCTAATTAAGGTAGTTTCCTAACGAAGTCCATCTGACTTTTCCATTGCAGTATGCTTCCAAGATTTGGATAAATCCTGCAGATATATGGCCATTGTTCCTTTTCCTTAAGGTCAGGCGGCTTAATGAAATTGAAATCTATTGCCTTTAAAAAATTCTTTTCTGACAGTGCCTCCAGTGTTCATGGCATGCACAGTAGTGATGACAAACTGTGCTAGTGTTGTTTCTTGTAGCTGTCTTGGGATAATTTAAGGAGCCTAACACACACAGTATTTCTCATGAAGATGATTTAATTAGTGTCCCTGGGCCTCAGTGTCTTCTGCTTGATATTTTTATGAAAATCTTTATTGAATGTATTACATATATCTGCTTTTTTTTGCGCATTGACCCCTTCTAGCCCACTCCGTCCCATCTTCTGCTTTAATATGGGGATAATGCATTGCCTTCTGACTAATAAATATATGTAATTTCCTAATGATGTTTAAGCATTGTTGATAACAGTTCTAGTTGTTGGTATGGATTTTAATAGTTGGTATTAGTTGTAGTGGGATTCCAAACTGGATGCTTTGCCAAGTAAATGGAATATAATGAAAAATTTTAACTTGAGTTACTGTGACACGTCAGGCCTAGCTGAAATGGCATGCAGTACTCCTCACAGGCCTTCTCTCTGACGTAAAGGGCGGGGGTGCACAGTTACTACACATCAGACTGTGGGCTTCTTATTTCTTGTCACTTTGGGCTTCAACTAATTTCTATAAAATTATAAATTCTGATCTTCTGCTTTATTTCATGAGTTTGGCTGAGCAACTCTAGGTGTTTTACACCTTGGCAGCATTTTCTGGATTTTTAGCTCAGTTCTAGCCCCAGTATTGGGGAGAAAAGCATTGAGCTTTAAAGAGGGTTTTTGCCAGTTCTTACTTTTGTGGTCAAATATTCTCACTTTTACTTTACCAGCTCTACTTTGGCTTCTCTGATGAGAGCTTCCAATTTCAGCACTTAGATGAAAATTTAGATGCATTTGCTTTTCTCTTGTAAATTAGTTTATGTTTGTTTTTATAAAATATTGAAAGTATGATACTTGGATATTATTTCACTTGGCAATATATGAAAAAATATACTCCAAGGCAAGATATATTAAAAGCTGTAGTTTTTCTCATAAGCGTCTATTTGTAGATCATTCTATAAAATGGTTATATCCTGGAAAGATTAACATTTAGTAGCAAAGTACAGTATAATTTACACATCCATCTACTTGATGGCAAACTGTATTGTTTCATTAAACCTGAAAGGGCTGAAATGGATACTGCTTTGCGCCAGAATAGTGTTCTGTATTTGTTTTTTTTTTTTTTTATATTGGTACCAAGCCCAAGCATACAAGAAAAAAAATTGATTCAGCAAAATAATGGTAACTCAGTATGAATTTAGTCAAAATCCAAAACTTTTTTACTCTTTGAGCCTAAATATTGGCTGTATTTTGGCATACAATTTAAGATTTATATACCCCCCAAATTGTACCTAAATGTCAAGGGTTTAAAACAAAAACAGCCCTAGCTGGTTTGGCTCAGTGGATAGAGCTTTGGCCCGCGGATTGAAGGGTCCGAGGTTATGTTTCTATCAAAGGCACATGCCCAGGTTGTGGGCTCGATCTCCAGGAGGGGGCGTGCAGGAGGAGCAGATCAGTGGTTCTTTCTCATCATTGATGTTTTTTTCTCTCCCTTTGCCTTCCTCTCTGAAATCAACAAAAACCTACCCTAATAAAAGAGAAACATGTAAATTGGTGTCACTCTGCTACACCCACCAGTCAATCAGAGCTACTATATGCAAATTAACCCAACCAAGATGGCAGCTGGCAGCCATGGAGCTGGAGCAAGCAGGAGGCTTGGTTCCCCCAGCGATGGAGGAAGCCAAGCTTCCTGCCTGCCCTGGCCCGTTGTGGCCTCTGCTCAAGGCAACAGTTTTAATTATAGAAGATAAACCCCAGATACCTGCTTCCAGCCAGCCTCTTTGGGAGCTTGGGTCACTGGGGGCTGTGGCCAGCCTGCAAACAGCCATCAGCCCCTCACCCAGACTGGCCAGGCACCCCAGCCTGAAAACGGCCCTCAGCCCCTCACCCAGGCTGGCCAGGCACTCCAGTTGGGAACCCCACCCTGAAGGGGTTATGGCCAGTCTGAAAATGGCCCTCACCTCCTCAACCAGGCTGGCCAGGCACCGCAGCAGGAACCCCACCCTGATCCGGGACACCCTTCAGAGCAAACCAGCCGGCCCCACCCATGCACCAGGCATCTGTCCTATATAATAAAAGGGTAATATGCAAATTGACCCTAATATCAGAAAGACTGGGAATGACACACACTGACCACCAGGGGGCAGACGCTCAATGCAGGAGCTGCCCCCTGGTGGTCAGTGCGCTCCTACAGGGGGAGTTCTGCTCAGCCACAAGCCAGGCTGATGGCTGCCAGTACAGCGGTGGTGGTGGGAACCTCTCCCACCTCCTCAGCAGTGCTAAGCATGTCCAACTGCAGCTTAGGCCTGCTCCTCACTGGCAAGTGGATATCCCCCAAGGGTTCCCAGGCTGCCAGAGGGATATCTGACTGCCAGCTTAGGCCCGATCCCCCGGGGAGCAGGCCTAAGTCAGCAGGTGGACATCCTCTGAGGTGTCCCAGACTGCAAGAGGGCACAGGACAGGGTGAGGGACCCCCTCTTCCCAAGTGCACAAATTTTTGTGCACCAGGCCTTTAGTATATTAAAAACAAACAAAAACACAAACCATTATTTGTAAGCAAAGTTTGGAAAAATCACACACAAAATAACATAATGATAATTAGCTAGATTATAAGCTCATGATAAGAGGTTGGTTAGCACCATTAAAATTTTGGGCTTTACTGAAACAGCATGGTGTTTTTCCCATGCTTTAGTGGTAAATGCCTAGAATTGAAGTTAGCAGGTTAAAGGTTATGTATTTTCTTAAGTGTGTTGCCACATTGTTCTCCAGAATAGGTGTATATATGGTTCAGCTTACTCCCCCGCCCCCAAGACTGTTGGAGTGGTGTGCTATTTCTTGGCACTGAAAGTTGTGATTTTCAAAGATCTTTGTCTTTATTTTAAAAATTAAGCTTGCTTGTTAGTGTGCTTATTACAGTGATTCAATTCAGTTAATATTTGTCTGTTAGTGATAACTCCAAGTTACCCAGACTTCTGGTATCATCTTTGATTTTTCCTTAGTTTTCCTTGGATTCTCTTGAGGTCACTTATATTTTAATCTTATAACTGTATTGTCTGTACTCTTCATTTCTTGCTCTCCCTTCTGGTTTCTAAATGTTTTTATTTGCATATTAAAAAATTGTGCATACCAATAATTAAAAGATTTTTAATGAAAAGAAAGTGGCACTCTGGTTGCTCTTCATTCTACAGCCTGTAGGACATCTTGGACCAGCTTGATTTTTACTCTGGATTTCACTGTTGTCCCACCAAGTTTCTTTCTTCACCAACACATGAGTGCTGTTTTCCTTCCCTGCCAGCCAGACAGGCAGATGGAGAGGCAAGTGCCTCCTTCTTGGTCAGTAGTTCTCTGATGGGAAAAGGGGCAGCTCAGTCATTTAAACTTGATGGAACCTCTTTGCATTTTACAAAGTTAAGCAGTTAAAAGAAGAATCAATGCTAGTGGAATGTACAGTGCATATTGATGATATGGTACGTGTACGATTTTCCTGCTTGCTTCTCCTGTTCAGACATTTAAAGACAGTGGGGTTTTTTCTCTTGCATTTCTGTCTTCAATTTTGACTTACCAGATTTCTCAATCTCAGCCATATCAGGTTTGCCAGCCGTAGTTGCAGAAGAAGTGGCGTGAGGCCGAGAACGAGAGGAGTCCAATCTGCTCAGTGGCTGCTGCCGAGCCTTGGTCTTTTTCCTGAACTATTGGAAAGGTCTCATGTGACTGACTGGATTACAGATTCCATTTTGTACTTGACCATCACACACAATGCTGCTGAGTAAATAATCATATTAAAAGGACAATTGTAGTCCTAGAATGCAAAAACCTGATAGAAATTCCCACTACACAGAATCAAACTTTATAGCTTGACTTTTAAGATCCTCTTTACCTTTTGCTTTTAGTTGCCAAGAGATGGCTGGAGGTAGTGTTTTCACGTTTGGTTTAAGGATAGTCATTAAAACCATTAAAACCAAGATTTTCCTTTGGCTAGAAGAAAACCCCTGTTTTAAATTTTGTGCAGATGTGCCTAATCTTCAATTTTGTTTTGAATGACCTCATTGGCAAGGGGGAGAATTTCCCCCTCTTCTCTGTTTTAGTTCTTTCTAGATAATTAGTTCTGGAGTAATAAAACTAATCAGTTCTGGACTAATAATAAAACTAAAAATAAAGCAAGACAGGCTACATAGAAAACTGATTTAATACATGTGCACGAGAGAATCACAATATGATGCTCAGGTCATAAAATGAGGCTCAAAGAAGTGATTGAACCAGGCATCTTTTAATATTTTTTAGACAAAAACAATTTGTGAAGAATTCACAGGACAAAAAGTTAGTGCTCCTGAGAAAGGAATCTAAGAATCTGGACAAAGTTTGGGCCTGGGTAGTAAATTAATAGTGTTTATAGAAACTCTTTTGCTCTGGATCTCTTGCCTGTAGTGATAAGGATGTCTCTCAGCCCTCCTGGAGCAGGGAGGGCACCTTTCACAGGGGAGATTTATGTCCTGCATTCAAGACAAGTGGAGGGTCAAGGTGCTCTTCTGTCACTGGCTGCTTGTCAAGTAACCTTAATTCAAAGCAATCAGTATGCATTATGGGACATTTTGGGGTGGCCTGTCTCAAGCCCAACATCCTTTTCAGGAGAAAGAAGGTGAGTAATCACTTCCTGCGATTACTGTGGCATACTTCATATACTGAAAAACTAAAGCCCTTTTAATTTATTAAACCTATTTAATGAAACAGCCGTTACACTGGATACACATGGTACACAAATCAAAAGACAAAAAAAGAGTATGTAATGAAAACTTTCTGTCTTCACTGTCTTCCCAGAGGCAGTCATGTTACTCTTTAATGTTTCCTTCTGGACCTGTTTTAGGAAGCACTGCTTCCTGTTAAAGAAAGAGAAAAAAAAAACACAAAACAACCCCACAACAACCCAGGTCACAGAAAGGCCTTCTAATTACGCAGGGGTCCATGGTTTCTTGGTGTGTGTGAGGTTGGGGGTGGGCCAAATATGTGAAGGGAGTCAAAGCTACAAACTTTCAGTTATCAAATAAGTCTTGGGGATCTAATATACTATCATTAATATTGTAAAGCATATTTGAAAGTTGAGAGATCTTAAAAGTTCTTATCACAAGAGAAAATATTGTAACTATATGATCACTTACATGGAGTATCTAAAGAAGTCAAACTCATAGAGATAGAAAGTTGAAGAGTAGTTGCCAGGGAATGGGAGACGGGGAAATGGGGAGTATTGATGGGTATATACTTTCAATTTTTCAGGATTAAAGTTTTAGAGATCTGTTGCACAACAGTGTGAATATACTTGTTACTACTGAACTGTACACAAAAATTCTTGAGATGGTAAATTTTACGTTATGGTTTTTAAAAAAGCGTTTACATATGTAAACTATTGACTTTACAAAGATTTCAGATTTCTGAGCAAATTTTCTGGTTTCCAACTAAAAGGAGTTCCAGTGGAAGCATGTTTCTAGTTGTGTGTCTGAGTTTACTCACGTTTCTAGAGTACTGTGTGTTTGGTTGTGTGTACATGGGTGCATGTGTATGTTAAGTGAGAAAAACATAGAAATAACATAGGAGGGGTGGGCCTGGATCACCTGGCTGTTCTCGCTAGGGTCTGCTAGAGTGGCAGGGGCTGGCAGAGGGCAGTGAGGGGCGGCTGGGGACTGCCAGACTATGCTGAGTGGAGCATGTGGCAGGTGTGGGGGGCACGCACACCACCGTCAGCGGTCTTCATAGGTGCCTGCTCTGTCAGGATGGGGGAACTGCCCTGCATCTTCCGCCTGGGGCTGCTGTAGATGTGCCCGCCCTCCAACTCAGATATCCATGCTTCTAAATTTAGTGACCTAGATGTGTTAGGAAGAAGACAGCTAGCTCATAATAGTTTTGACATTTTTTTTGTTTTCTTTGATGGAGGAAAGAAATTTTGTTCCAGCTAAGCCTGTTTAGCACTCTTTTTACTTTAGAAAACTACTTTCCAGTTACGTGTGGGAAAATTTGCAGGTTGTTTATGTCGAGTTGGTAAAGTAAAAACTTAATGTTACGAATTGAACATCATTATCAATTAACATTTAATTGTTTTAATTGCTATTATACATTTGTATATTGGATTGCATCATTGTAGTTTGTCATGGCTGATTTTTATGATGAGAGCAGTGCTGTTTTGTTAAATTCTTGAGGCTCCATTACCTTTCTCCCCTTTTCCCCAGCAATTATTAGTTGACTTAACTTTAAAACTGTGGACTATCAGTGAGCATTAGATCCAAGAGAATAATAATGAAATATGCTCTTTCAACTGAAATATTGAAGAAGTGATATTGATTAAGTGTATTGGAGCATTTACACTAACCCCATATGTGTCAGAGCAAAATATCCTCCCCCCCCCATTGAAGTTCCTTAAAATTCTTTCACATCAAAACTTAACAGCAATGATTTAAACCCTGTTTATTATTTGACTTAACCAGTTATGAAATGGAACCCCAATCTCACTCGAGTCATAAAATGTGTTAAATTTAAGGCTAATGCTGCTTTCTGCTTTTTGAATTTACATTTTGGCAATAACTACTTTCTTTGTTCAGTGTTCGAAGAAACGATCTAGGCTTAACCAAATAACAAAACTGCCAAGTTCACAGATCAGTCACTGAAAGATGCCAGAATTACATGAAAGTCTAGATATTGATTTTACAGAACATGCTAAGGGGAGATTCTGTGGAATTACACTTTCTTGGAGACTAAAATTCTTTTACAATAATAGCTGTTCTTTGATGGCGATTGATGTGAGAAAGTCAGGCTGTGGACCTTACCTCCCAGAATCTCTAAAACTGGAGTAAAGCCCGCTGGGAATCATGCATCCTGCCCTGGCCTCTTCTCCAACTGGCCAGCAACTGGTGGGTTTGAGTTTCTCATTTTATTGCAGACTTTTAAGAATCTTTGGAGTGGATCTGGTCTTCATTTTTAGCAAGGATAATGATGTTTATAAGGAAACATGTACATATTCGAATATATATATACACTAGGGGCCCGGTGCACAAAAATTTGTGCACTCGGGGTGGAGGGAGTCCCTCAGCCCGGCCTGTGCCCTCTCACAGTCTGGGACCCCTCAGTGGATGTCCTATGATGGCCCCAGTCTGCCAGGCGCCTTTTGTGTGTGTGTGTGTGTGTGTGTGTGTGTGTATGTGTGTGTGTCACCACTGGGGACCTGCCCCCAGCCCATCTGAGGCTCGGAGCAGTCCTCCTGTGTGTGTCTACCTGCCGGGGGCCTGCCCCCAGGCACACCGTGGAGGCTTGGAGCAGGCACCCCCTCCATGTTGATCTCTCAGACTCTTGCCCTCCCCTGCATGTTGTTCTCTTTTTTGAGCTGTGACCAGGGCTGGGTGCGGCCTGCCTCCCAAGCTTGCCTACTGCCCATC
>PVJC01033716.1:0-19216 GCA_004026665.1 Murina feae
AGGCATGTGCCCTTGACCAGAATTGAACATGGGACCTATTAGTTCGCAGGCTGACGCTCTATCCACTGGTCCAAACTGGCTACGGCTTTAGGCCAGATGTTTAATGTCTTTTTTCCAGAAGTAGATACTAATTTCTTGGGTACACTTCTGTAAGTTTTTCCTATAAATGTAAACACATACATTTATATGTCCATATTTATAGACATGCACACATATTTAATGACTTAATTTCCAATTTTCTTTTGTCATTCAAAATACATTTTGGAGGTATCACACTTCCTGATTTCAAACTATACTAGGAACAGTATGGTTCTGTCATAAAAACAGACACATACCAATGGAACAGAATAGAGATCCCAGAAGTAAATTCTTGCATATACAATCAATAAATATTTGCTAAGGGATTCAAGAATACTCAATGGGAAAGGATAATCTCTTTAATAAATGGTGTTAGGAAAACTGGACAACACATGCAGAATAATGAAATTGGACTCCTATCTTATGCTGCTCATAAAAAAATAACTCAAGATGAATTAAAGACTACAATAATACTTGAAACTCCTAGAAGAAAACAAAAACTTCTTGACATTAGTTTTGGCAACAACTTTTTGATGTGGCACAAAAGCACAAGCAACAAAAGCTAAAATCAAGTGTGACTACATCAAACAAAAAGCTTTTGCATATCAAAAGAACAGACAACAAAATGAGAAGACAAGCTATGGAATGAAAGAAACTATTTGTAAACCATATATATGATAAAGGGCTAATATCCAAAATATATATAGAACACATAAAACTCCATGACAACAATAAAAACAAAAGCCAGCCCTAATCGGTTTGGCTCAGTGGATAGAGCATCGAGGGTCCCAGGTTCGATTCCGGTCAAGGGCATGTACCTTGGTTGCGGGCACATCCCCAGTAGAGAATGTGCAGGAGGCAGCTGATCGATGTTTCTCTCTCATCAATGTTTCTAACTCTCTATCCCTCTCTCTTCCTCTCTGTAAAAAGTCAATAAAATATATTTAAAAAACAAACAAAAACAAACAAACAAACAAACAAAAAAAACAAAAGCCAAGTAAATCCAATTTAACAATGAGTAGAGGAACCGAATAGACATTTCTTCAAAGAAGACATACAATTGGCCAATAGGTAAATGAAAAAGTTCAACATCCCTAATCATCAGAGAAGTATAAATCAAAACCACAATGAGATATCACTTCATATCCACTAGAATGGCTGTTATAAAAAGTAAATAGATAATAAATGTTGACAAGGATGTGGAGAAAGGGAACCCATGTACACTGTTGACAAAAATGTAAACTGCTTTAGCCACTGTGAAAAATAGCATGGGAGAAAACAAGATTGTGGCATACGTAAACACCTGAAATGGTTGCCTCGCACAGCCACTTCAAAACTACAACTAAAAGACAAAACGGACATCATCCAGAACCACCGGAGGGCTGGCTGAGTGGAAATTCTACAACTAGAAGGAAAGAGAAAAGCACACTGAAATTCAGAGGAGGTGTGGAAGTAAAGTGCAGAAGTATAGAGGCACGGGCAGACAGGGCATGGTTGCAACTGAGGACATGGTTGCCATTTTCAATCGGAAGGGAGACACAAGCTCCTGACTGCTCTGAACTCCAGTTCTGGGCAAGTCTCTGAACTGTCTGGCATCAGGTGGAACTCAAGGGCGGCTTTCTTTCAGAAGTGCTTGCAGCGATTACTGCGGGACTCTGGGACCCAAGGCTTCTTAAGGCTGGGTTGAGGATCAGCCATAGCTGTTTGCTCTGCCTTATTGATTCCCTGAGACCTCACCTCACCCAAGCTCTGTGCAGAAGCTTTTACACATGAATGACCTGGCCCTTTGCAATCTAAAATTACCTAACAAACTGCAGTTGGGTCAGAGAGACCCAGAATATCCAAAAGAAGGCCCAAGACCCCACAGCAGCTTGCATTGGTTCACAGTAGGGCCTCATCTGGGCACCTCCAAACCCCAAACCAAGAAGAGGAACCTGCAGATCTTGCCATAGCTCCTGCTTGGTAGCCTCAGGCGGAGCCTAAATTACCACCTCCTTAGAGATCCAAGATCCAGTGTACCCAGTGGTCAGAGTGGGACCATCCAAATTACAACTCCTCAGATCCATAAGGGACACACTCAGGGGGCAGACTCCACGAGAGCCAAAGTCCCACCGAAGCAAATCATGCCCCATAAGGGTGTCTCCAGCACAGAAGTTCTCCCACTGTAGACATAGCTGATTCTCACAGCCAATTGGCCTGGAGGGCAATTCCTCCCAGTGATACCTACAACAATTAAAGCTTAACTACAATAAGACTGTACACAAAGCCCACAAAGGAGTGCACCAAAAGTGTCCACCTCGGGTAAATGGGGAGGCTAAGCCACGAGGCCCTATAAAACACCTAGCACAGAAAACCACTCTATCAACACAGGGAAGCAGCCAAAATGTGGAGGCAAAGATACAGGTGACAAATGACAGAAATAGAGGAAAGTAAACTACTGGATATAGAGTTCAAAGCCACAGTTATAAGGTTTTTCAAGAATTTTCTAGAAACTGCCAATAAATTTAGTGAGACCCTCAATAAATCTAGTGAGACCCTTGTGAATATGAAAAAGGACCAACTAGAAATTAAGCACATACTGACTGAAATAAAGAATAATATACAGAGATCCAACAACAGACTAGAGGATCACAAGAATCAAGTCAAAGATTTGAAATAAGAAGAAGCAAAGAACACCCAACTGGAAAAGCAGAAAGAAAAAAGAATCCAAAAATATGAAGATAGTGTAAGGAGCCTCTGGGACAACTTCAAGTGTACCAGTATCTGAATTATTTACAGATGACATGATAATGTACAGAGAAAACTCTAAAGACTGCATTAAAATACTCCTAGAATTGCCCGACCAGCATGGCTCAGTGATTTAGCATTGACCTATGAACCAGCAGGTTACAGGGCATGAAGAAAGCATTCAAACAATGATTCTCCCTCCCTCTCCCTCCCTCTCTGAAATTAATAATATATATAAAACAAGCAAAAAAGTCAATGTAGCAGGATACAAAATTAATATCCAGAAATCTATAGCTTTTTTAATACACCAATAATGAACTCACAGAAAGAAAAATTGAAAATTTAAAGAAAACAACAATCCCGTTTACCATGGCAACAAAAAAATTAAGATACCTAGAAATAAACTTACCTAAGGTGAAAGAAGATAGTGACCGGCAGGAAGGCAGGAAGGGAGAGAGTGTGAGAGAGCCAGGGAGCGATAGAGGAGTGTGTGGATGTGTGTGGTGTGTGTGTGTGTATGAGTTAGTGACAGTTAGATTCTGCAGGTCTTCTAAGGAGTTGCCAAACTGGGCAGTCTTAGACGGTGGAGCCCTGCTTCCAGCGCGGACACTCCTGGGTGGCCAGCACAGAGACCACGCCATCTTGAGAAACAGAGCTGCTTGCGACTAGGATCCTGGCCTCAGCACCACCCAGTCTGGTCTCAGACACAAACCAGGATCCTGCAGCCACTGGGGACAGAGACCTGCTACCACAGCTATAGACCGATGGACACCAAGAATCCAGACATCCCAGTGGCAGATCCCTGTGAATAACAGAGCGATCTCCCTCCCCGCAGGCTCACGGGCAGCACCATAGTAACTGATAGACCCATCCTTTTCTTGGGCCTCAGTGCTGCTGCAGGAATTTGAGCCTGGGAATGCCTGAACATTGGGAATCTGTTCCCTGCAGCATGGGGCTTTGAGCCTAGGAGCACGTGACTCTGGGTATCTGTTCCCTGAGGCACAGGGCTGTAGGAAATTGAGCCTGGGAATGTGTGATCTCTGGGAGTCTGTTCCTCACAGCGTGGGGCTGTGGGAATTTGTGCTAGGAACTCTCAAACACTGGGAAGCCTGATCCCCGCAGTACGGGGCTTTGAGCCTAGGAGTGCACAACTCTGGGTGTCTATTCCCCAAGGAGCAGGGCTGCAGGAATTTGAACCTGGGAACTTGCGAACTCTGGGAGTCTATTCCTGCAGCACGGGTTCTGGGATCCCTATTCTCCGGGCAGGAGGCAAAACTAAGCACTAGTGACTTAACTCTGTTTCTTATCACTTGCTCCTGGGATCCCTTATTCCCAGTGCATTCAACTAAGAGTCAGTGACTCCAATTCTTGGTGCATGTGCACACAGGGACCCTGATTCTCAATGTGAGGCTGTGCGAAGCAACAGAGATGCCAATACTGGATTCTTGGGGAACTCTGATTCCAGGCACACACTAGAGGGCTCTGATTTTCAACACATTCCAGGGGGATGTGTTTCAGCTCAATGCAGGCGGGGTCCCTGATTCTAAGTGCACACACAAGGCCACACTGAGCGCTGGCAACACTGACTCTGAGTGAGCCTGGTTCCCACCAACTGACAACAACCAAACATCTTAGTGTCAGAGCTCTTCAGTGACACTAGAGTGGTGAGAAACTCCCACTGCATACGGCCCAGGCCCACACAATTTCACGTTTGAAACTTCTCGAGACAGTCAGAATGGGGAGACAACACAATCCCCAGAGGAAAGAAAATGAGGAGTCGCCAACAAAGAAATTAGTGAAATTGAAGCATTCAACATGACAGAAAAAGATTTCAGAGTAATGGTTGTACAGTTCATTCACCGGATGGATGAGAAAATCAACAACCTATGCAAGAATCAGGAAGAAATGAAAAGCGATACAGCTACAATCAAAAACACCATGGAAGGTTTCAACAGTAGACTAGAAGAAGCAGAGGACCGAATTAGTGAGTTAGAAGATAAGGTAGAGAAACAAGCTCAATCTGAACAGCAATTGGAGAAAAAAATTAAAAAGCAGGAGGAGAGCCTAAGAGATTTGGAACAACATGAAATGTAGTAACATACGCATAATAGGGCTGCAAGAAGGATAAGAAGAGCAGCAGGGATTAGAATATCTATTTGAAGAAATAGTGACAGAAAACTTCCCAGATATGGGGAAGAAAAATGTTACATAGTACAGACAGTCATAAGCAAGATGAATCCCAAATGATCCACACCAAGACATATCATAATAATGCTGGCAAATGTACAAGACAAAGAGAGAATCTTAAAGGCTGCAAGAGAGAGACAGAGAGTTACATACAAAGGATCCCTCATCAGATTATCAAATGATTTCTCAACAGAAATACATCAAGCTAGAAGGGAATGGAAGGAGGTATACAAAGCATTACAAAGCAAAGGATTGAATCCAAGAATACTCTATCCAGTAAGATCATCAATCAAAATTGGAGAGGAAATCAAGATTTTTGCTGACAAAAAACAGCTAAAGGAGTTTATCACGACCAAGTCAGCAATGCAGGAAATGCTAAAGAGAATGCTGTAAAAAGAAGAAATAAAAAGGTAAGAAAGAACACAGGCACAAAAATAGAAATGACTTCAAACAAGTACCTTTCAATAATAACTTTAAATGTAAACGTACTAAATGCTCCAATCAAAAGACATAGAGTGGCTGAATGGGCAAAAAGACATCACCCATACAAATGCTGTCTATAAGAGACCCACCTCAGAACAAGGGACTCACACAGACTGAAAGTGAAGGGGTGGAAAAATATCTTTCAGGCAAATGGAAAGGAAAAAAAAAAAGCTGGGGTAGCAGTACTTATATCTGACAAAAGAGACCTCAGAGTGAAGGCTATAATAAGAGATAAAGGAAGGCCACTTCATAATACTAAAAGGACCGATACAACAAGAGGATGTAACCCTGATAAACATATATGCACCCAATGCAGGAGAACCCAAATACATAAAAAAACTCCTGGAAGATATCAAGGGAGAGATCGACAACAATATAATCATAGTTGGAGACTTAAACACACCACTGACATCACTGGATAAATCCTCTAGACAAAAAATCAGCAAAGAAACAGCAATCCTAAATGACTGACTGAATCAGATGAACTTAATTGACATCCTCAGAAGATTTCACCCCAAAGCCACAGAATATACAGTCTTCTCAAGTGCACATGGGACATTTTCAAAAATAGACCACATATTGGGTCACAAGCAAAGTCTCCCCAAATTCAAGAAGATTGAAATCATACCAAGCATCTTCTCAGATCACAATGGCATAATATTAGAAATATACTACACCAAAAATAATCCAAAAAACTCAAACATTTGGAAGCTGAAGAGCATGCTACTAAATAATAATTGGGTTACCAATGAGATCAAAGAAGAAATTAAAAACACTCTGGAAACTAATGACAATGAAAGCACAACAATCCAAAATCTATGGGACACAATGAAAGCAGTCCTGAGAGGGAAGTTTATAGCTCTACAGGCCTACCTCAAAAAACAAGAAAAAATAATAGTAAGTCATCTAACTCTACAACTCAAAGAATTAGAAAGAGAACAACAAGGAAAGCCCAGAGTGAGTAGAAGAAAGGAAATAATAAAGATCAGAGGCAAAATCAATGACATAGAGACGAAAAAAACAATACAAAAGATTAATGAAACCAAGAGCTGGTTTTTTGAAAGGATAAACAAGATTGATGAACTGCTAGCCAGGATCACCAAAAAACAAAGAGAGAGGACACAAATAAACACAATCAGAAATGAAAGAGGAGAAATAACAACAGACCCCACAGAAATTCAATGAATTGTTAAAAAATACTATGAACAACTACTCCAACAAACTAGATAACCTGGAGGAAATGGACATATTCCTAAAAAAATACAATCTTCCAAAACTCAATCAGGAAGATTCTAAAAATCTCAATAGGCCAATAACTATGGAAGAAATTGAAGCGGTCATCAAAAAGCTCCCAACAAACACAATCCCAGGGTCAGACAGCTTCACAGGGGAGTTTTACCAAACATTCAAGGAAGAACTAAAACCCATCCTCCTCAGACTACTCCAAAAAATTCAGGAGGAAGGTACACTTCCCAGCTCATTCCATGAATCCAGCATCACCCTAATACCAAAGCCAGATAAAGAGAACACAATGAAAGAAAATTATAGGCCAATGTCCCTCATTAACATAGATGCCAAAATACTCAACAAAATTCTAGCAAATAGGATCCAGCAATACATCAGAAATATCATACACCATGACCAAGTAGGATTTATCCCAGGGATGCAAGGATGGTACAATATCCGCAAATCAATAAACATGATACACCACATAAACAAATTGAGAGATAAAAATCACATAGCCATATCAATTGATGCAAAAAAAGCATTTGACAAAATCCAACACCCTTTCTTGATAAAAACTCTCAGCAAAGTGGGAATAGAAGGATCATTCCTCAACATAATAAAAGCCATATATGACAAACCCACAGCCAACATCATACTCAATGGTCATAAACTAAAATCATTTCCCCTAAGAACAGGAACAAGACAGGGATGCCCCCTTTCACCACTCCTGTTCAACATAGTACTGGAAGTACTAGCCATTGCAATCCGACAAGAAGAAGAAATAAAAGGCATTCAAATTGGAAAAGAAGAAGCAAAACTGTCCTTATTTGCAGATGACATGATACTGTACATAGAAAACCCTAAAGACTCCATCAAAAAATTATTAGACTTAATAAATGAATTCAGCAATGTTGCAGGATACAAAATTAATGCCAAGAAATCTATGGCATTTCTTTACACTAATAGTGAACTTACAGAAAGAGAGACTAAAAAAACAATCCCATTTACCATCTCACCAAAAAAAAATAAGATACCTAGGAATAACCTTAACTAAGAAGGTAAAAGACTCATATGCGAAAAACTACAAGACACTGAAAAAAGAGATAGAGGAAGACATAAACAAATGGAAGAACATACTGTGCTCATGGATTGGTAGGATCAATATCATCAAAATGTCCATACTTCCCAAAGCAATCTATATATTCAATGCAATCCCCATTAAAATACCAACAGCATATTTCACAGATCTAGAATGAACATTCCAAAAACTCATCTGGAATAAAAAAAAGACCTCAAATAGCAGCAAGAATCCTGAGAAAGAACAACAAAGTAGGTGGGATCACAATACCAGATATCAAGCTGTATTATAAAGCCACTGTTCTTAAAACAGCTTGATTCTGGCATAAGAACAGACATATAGATCAATGGAATAGAATAGAGAACCCAGAAATTGACCCAAACCACTATGCCCAATTAATATTCAATAAAAGAGGCAAAAGCATACAATGGAGTCAAGACAGTCTCTTCAATAAATGGTTTTGGGAAAATTGGACAGATACATGCAAAAAGATGAAACTAGACCACCACCTCACGCCATACACAAAAATAAACTTCAAATGAATAAAGGACTTAAACATAAGACGGGAAACCATAAAAATTCTAGAGGAATACACAGACAGTGAAATCGCAAACATGTGCTGAAGGAATTTCTTCACTGATACTGCTCCTAGGGCAATGGAAGCTAAAGAGAAAATAAACAAATGGGACTACATCAAAATAAAAAGCTTTTGCACGGCAAAGGAAACCATCAACAAAACAATGAGAAAGCCTACTGCATGGGAGAACATATTTGCCAATGATATCACCGATAAGGGTTTAATATCCAACATTTATAGGGAACTCATACAACTTAACAAAAGGAAGATAAACAATCCAATCAAAAAATGGGCAACGGACCTAAATAGACACTTTTCAAAAGAAGACATACAGAAGGCCAAAATACATATGAAAACATGCTCAAAGGCACTAATTATATGAGAGATGCAAATCAAAACAATGCGGTATCATCTCACACCTGTTAAAATGGCTATCATCAACAAATCAACAAACTACAAGTGCTGGAGAAGATGTGGAAAAAAAGGAACTCTTCTGCACTGCTGGTGGGAATGCAGACTGGTGCAGCCAGTGTGGAGAACAGTATGGAGTTTCCTCAAAAAACTAAAAATGGAACTCCCATTTGACCCAGTGATTCCACTTCTAAGAATATATCCCAAGAAGCTAGAAACACCAATCAGAAAGGATAGATGCACCCCTATGTTTATAGCAGCACAATTTACCATAGCTAAGATCTGGAAACAGCCTAAGTGCCCATCAGCAGATGAGTGGATTAAAAAACTGTGGTACATCTACACAATGGAATACTATGCTGTGGTAAAAAGAAGGAATTCTTACCATTTGCAACAGCATGGATGGAACTGGAGAGCATTATGCTAAGTGAAATAAGCCAGTCAGAGAAAGATAAATATCATATGATCTCACTCATTTGTGGAATATAGAGAACAACATAGACTGATGAACAGGGACAGGTCCAGAGACAGTGAAACAGTGACTGGTCTGTTGCGGGAGGGTAGGGTTGGGGTGGAGAGATCAACCAAAGGTCTTGTATGCATACATATAAGCCAAGCCAATGGACTCAGACAACAGAGGGATAAGAGCATGAGTGTTGGGGGGGAAGGCTAGGGGTTATGGGGAGATAAGGACACATTTGTAATACCTTGACCAATAAAGAAAAAAAAACTTAACTAAGGAGATAAAAGATCTGTACCTGGAAAACTACATGACATTGACAAAAGAGATAGAGGAAGACATAAACAGATGGAAGAATATACCATATTCATGGATTGGTAGAATCAAGATCATTAAAATGTCCATACTACCCAAAGCAATCTATAGATTCAATGCAATCCCCTTTAAAATAGCAAGGGCATATTTCACAGATCTAGAACAAACTCTCAAAAATTTCATATGGAATAAAAATAGACTCCAAATAGCCACAGCAATTTTGAGAAAGAAGAACAAAGTTGAAGGGATCATAATACAGAATATCAAGCTATATTAAAAAGCCACTGTTCTCAAAACTGCCTGGTTCTGGCACAAGAACAGAGATATAGACCAATGGAGCAGAACAGAGAACCCAGAAATCGACCCAAGTCATTATGCCCAATTAATATTTGACAAAGGAGGGAAGAGCATACAATGGAATTAAGACAGTCTCTTCAACAAATGGTGTTGGGAAAATTGGTCAGATACATACAAAAAAAAAAAGAAACTAAACTACCAACTTTCACAAAAATAAACTCAAAATGAATAAAGGACTTAAATGTAAGATGGGAAATCATAAAAATTTTAGAAGAATCCACAGGCAGCAAAATATCAGACATATGTATTAGCAATATCTTTAATGATACAGCTCCTAGGTCAATGGAAACTAAGGAGAAATAAACCAATGGGATTACATCAAAATAAAAAGCTTCTGCACAGCAAAAGAAACCATAAACAAAACAAGAAAGCCCACTGTGTGGGAGAACATATTTGCCAATGTTATATCTGGTAAGGGCCTAATCTTCAAAATCTATAGGGAACTCATACATCTTAACAAAAGGAAGATAAACAACCTAATAGAAAATGGGCAAAGGACCTAAATAGACACTTTTTGAAAGTGGATATACAAAAGACCTAGAGACATATGAAAACATGCTCAAAGTCACTAATTGTCAGAGAGATGCAAATCAAAAGGACATCGCACACCTGTCAGAATAACTATCATAAACAAACGACAAGTGCTGGTGAGGATGTGGAGAAATAGAAACCCTCGTACACTGCTGGTGGGAATGCAGACTGTGCAGCCACTGTGAACAACAGTAAGGAGTTTCCTCAAAAAATTAAAAATTGAACTCCCATTTGACCCAATAACTTCACTTTCTAGGAATATATCCCAAGAAACCAGAAACACCAATCAGAAAGGATATATGCACCCCTATGGTCATAGCAGCACAATTTACCATAGCTAAGTGCCCATTAGCAGATGAGTGGCTTAAAAAGCTGTGATACAGCCTTAGCTGGTTTGCTCAATGGATAGAGCATCAGCCTGTGGACTGAAGGGTCCCAAGCTTGATTCCAGTCAAGGGCACATGCTGGGGTTGCAGGCTCAATCCCCAGTAGGGGGTGTGCAGGAGGCAGCCAATCAATGATTCATCATTGGTGTTTCTATCTCTCCTCCCTTTCTCTCTCTGAAATCAATGAAAAAATATTTTTTAAAACAATGGTACATCTACACAGTGGAATAGTATGCTGCTGTAAAAAAGAAAGAACTCTTACCATTCACATCAGCATGGATGGACATGGAGAGCATTATGCTAAGCGAAATAAGCCAGTCAGAGGAAGATATATATCACATGACCTCACTCATTTGTGGAATATAATGAATAACATAAACTGATGAACAAAAATAAATCCAGAGACAGAGAAACATCGAACAGACTGTCAAACCTCAGAGACAAGGCAGGGGAGGGTTGAGTGGAGTGGGGGGAGAGGTGGGTGAGAGATCGACCAAAGGACTTGTATGAATGCATAGAAGCATAACCAATGGACACAGACATTAAGGATGGTGTGAGTAAATGCTGGGAAGTGGGAATCACCAGGAAGAGGTCAATGGGAGAAAAAAGAGACATATGTAATACTTTAAACAATAATTTAAAGTAATATATGTCTTGGAGATTTTCTTTATCACCATTGACCTCATTCCTTTTTTAAAAATAATATGTTATATTAAAGTAATATTTGCACCTGATATAAATATAAAACATATGCAATGGTTTATAATGGAAGGGAATCATTTTCTGCCTCATCCCCTCACTTCTAGCCCTGCTTCCAAAATTGATAGTTACCTACCAATTTCAGATATTGTTTATTAAATTTCTAATAAGATAGGTGAGCATTTAGCTAATTACTCCATCCTGTCTCTTCCCAATATTGTTCCACCTCTCCTCTCCACTTATATTACCCCCTCTACAGCAATCCTGTCATCTTTGTTTTGCTCTCCCTTTGTTTTGCCTTTATCAAGGTTTATAAAGTTTTTATTCTATTCAGTAATCATAATGAAAATTTCTGTGATTTGCTGGTACCTATAGATCATATGTAGATTAGGACTCTTTCAGTAGCAAGTGACAGAAAACTCAACTCAAACAAATGCAGCAGGAAAGGAAATTAATTTGCTCACGTAACACCCAAGTATAGGAACAGATGCAGCCTCATCTGAAGCTTCATCCAGAAATTTATCAGGATCTAGTTTCTCCCTCTGCACTTCTTAAATGCTATTTTGGGTGGGTTCTATCTGGGTGAGCGCTCCCTTCAAAGAGGCAAGATGTTGGCAACTACTTCAGACTTTCACTCTTTTAAGTCTAGTAAATCAAGGTTTGGAATTTATTCTGATTGGAACAACGTGTTCTTATGCTCACCTTTGTACCTACTGCTGTGAGCAGAGGCTTTGGGTGTACTGATCATCTAACTCCCATTCCTGGAACCAGGACTGGGGCTCTATACAGAGCATAGAAGTGTTCCCCCCAAAGGAAATCAGGGTGCTTTTACCAAAAGAAAAGAAGAAAGGAGACTGCATGAACAAAAGCAAATACACACCTTAGAACACAAACTCTAATGTCTTAAGGGTTCTGTTTATATACACTGGAGAACTGAATGAGTGATGGTTACTATTATCTAACAGGAATGCAATAAATTTAAAAAAAATGTCTTTAGTCAAACAAAACACATCTGGAGAACTAATTTTGCTTGAGAGCCATCAATGTGCAGCTATTGAGCTGTATGTTAATTCTGAAAGTTAAAAAATGTAGTGTTCATAATGTTATATGTAAAATGTAAACAGTTTTTACGGCAGAGTGAATTAATGTTTCAAAAATTCTCTAGGATTCCTGTTACGACTACCACGGCACTCAAGGAGAATGTTCTTGGTAACTAGGTAGCAAAGATTACTGATGTTGCAATTATTTTAAAATTTCTTGTCATGTCTTCTAATCAATTTTCATTTTTACAAAAAGGAGGAAAGAGTTTGAACATTGATCAGGAGCTCTGTGAATGCTGGCAGGACTTAGCAACCACACAAGCAAAAAGATCAGTTCACTTTAACTGGCAGGAAGCTTTCTGCTATTATGTTGGATCCCAAATAGACCAAAAGACTCTATTACTGGATACTGACATTCGCACAAGCTACTCTTATTAGTTCATTAGGTAGTTCATTAAATAGTTTAAGACCCCACCTTAATTTTTATTTTCTTTACTTATTCATTTCTTTATTAATTTAATTTTATTTACTCATATTTTCATTTTATCTATTAATTTTGTAGCAGACAGAGAAGGGTATAGGAAACTTTTGATTTCCATAATTAGACCTTCAATAAATCACACATTTTCAGACCTATTCTTAAGCTCCATTGTACCTGCTGCACAAGTCAAGAGCTTCTTTGGAATTCTACTCTGCAGGCTGGCTTTTTTCCCCTCATTAATTAATAATATTTTATCTCCTTTTTGTTCTACAGGAGTTTGTTGTGTTTTCTTATATATTAACTAGAGGCCCCATGCACGGTTTCATGCACCACTGGGGTCCCTGGGCCTGGCCTGCAACATCCCCTGAAGGGTCCCGGATTGCAAGAAGGCACAGGCCAGGCTGAGGGACCTCATTGGTGAATGATCAGGGCTGGGGAGGGACCACAGGAGGGCTCCAGGGTGTGTTGGACCCGTTTCACCCAGTCCTGATTGGCCAGACCCCAGCAGCAAGCTAACCTACCAGGTGGAGTGTCTGCCCCCTTGTGGTCAGTGCACATCATAGCTACCAGTCAATCAATTGATCGTTTGAACAATTGAATGGTCAAATGGTCGCTCAGGTTTTTATTATATAGGATGGCCTCTTTCTATTTATTGTGCTGTGGAATTAAGCCCTTAAAAGAAATCTAGTACTGTTATCTTAATGGCTTCTTAGAAAGGGAATGATATGAATACATGTGCTTAATTAGCACACAATATTAAACCTGAAGTCTCTACATAACTTCTCTTTAATAGCTGTATACTGTATTTTCCGGCATATAAGATGACCGGGTGTATAAGATGACCCCCAACTTTTCCAGTTAAAATATAGAGTTTGGGATATACTCGCTATATAAGACTACTCCTCTTCCAACGCACACCAAATAAAAATTAAAAAAACATCAGATTTGATTTGAAATGAATGGAGTGCAGCCATTTTTGAGCTCCTCCCACTGCGTGCAGCGACTGCAGATTTTCCAGCCCGGCTGGGAAGTTTCAGCACCTGCCCTATAAGAAGACACCCGACGGCGTATAAGACAACCCCCGACTTTTGAGAAGATTTTCCTGGGTTAAAAAGTCATCTTATACACCAGAAAATATGGTAGTAATCAGTTGTATAAATCAGTGTTTTTCAACCTTTTTCATTTCATGGCACAATAAACTAATTACTAAAATTCTGCGGCATATCAAAAATATATTTTTTGCAGATCTGAAAAAAAGATATAATGTTTATTGATTTAAAAAAAGTAATTACCTACCCTTTTTGCTCTACAGTGACTTTTTAAAAACATTGGTGCCTATATTGTATATAAGGATTTCTGGTACAAGAATTAACTAATCAGATGCAATCTGATTATGCAACATGACCAATAAGATGCAACTCTATTATATGATCCATGTATTTATGTCTCAGGGCATTAACACTGGACAGCTATTGTTGTGTTGACTGTTGTAATTCATTTTATTTGACAAGGGAAAAGAGGTCAGTGCCGCTGACTAAGTAGTCAGATATTACATGTTTTAAAAATTCTTGCTGCACATTGGGTTGGAAATTGCTGGTATAGATGTTTTCTTATATATTAACTTGTCTTCTACTGATTAACAATAAAATTTTTGACTACTAATACTGCTGTTATGAACTTTTTTGACGTGTCTTTATGCATATATATATATATATATATATATAATCTAAAAAAAGAGTAATATGCAAATTGACCCTCACTCTGTTACACCTAAGCCACACCCACCATCCAAGCCATGCCCACCAGCCAATCAGAGCATCTGTATGCAAATTAACCCAGCCAAGATAGTGGCCAGCAGCCACAGAGTTAGAGCAAACAGGAGGCTTCCGTTGCACCAGCGATGAAGGAAACTGCCTGCCTAGGCTGGCTGGGCCTCTGCTCAAGGCAACAAAGTTTCAATTATAGAAGATAAATAAACCCCAGAAACCTGATTCCAGCCAGCCTCGCTGTGACGTTGGGTCAATGGGAGCTGTGGGCAGTCTGAAAATGGCCCTCAGCCCCTCGCCCAGGCTGGCCAGGCACCCCAGTTGGGACCCGAACCCTGAAGGGGCTGTGGGCAGCCTGAAAATGGCCCTCAGTCCCTCACCCAGGCTGGCCACACTTCCATGGGGTGAGGGTCCCCACCGGGGGGCTTGGCCAACCTGCAAACAGCCATCAGCCCCTCACCCAGGCTGGCCAGGCACACCAGCAGGTAGACATCCCCTGAGGGGTCCCAGACTGCGAGAGGGCACAGGCTGGGCTGAGGGGACCCCCCCCCCCCAGTGCACAAATTTTTGTGCACCAGGCCCCTAATAAATATATATATACATGCGCGAGCGCGCACGCACACACACACACACACAATAAATTCATAGAGGTAGAATGATGGATTGAAGGTTTTTGGAAAGTTTCTCTTTGGAGTGTGTAAAGTGATATTGCATAGTGGTTAAAAGCATGAACTCTGGGGCCAGGCTGCCTGGGCTGATAATCCTGGCTGTCTTTCTCACCATTGCTGTGACCTTGGGCAAGTTACTTAAGTTTCTGTGTCTTGTTTTTCTAATGAGTAAAAATGAGTATTAATAATATCACCTTTCTCTTAGGGCTGTAAGGATTAAATGAGTCAATTTGCTGAGATTCATGTCTGATAATAAACACTCAATAACTATTACTTGCTAATATTATTTTAGGTGAGGCTTAGCAACACACTAGCAAAAAAAGAGGTCACTGTAAATAAAAAACAATGAAAAATAAAAGGAAAAGAAGAGAAAGAAAGAAAAAGAGGAAGAAAAAAGACAACTGCACTAGTGAAAAAAAGAAAACGAATCCCATTTATGGTGGGCTGGAGCAGCACTCTGGCGAGCGCCACGGGCATGACCTTTGGTGGAGATAAGGTAAAACCCACACAGGGCTGCAAATGGGGACAAGAAGAGAGAGATACAGCTGAGCTGAGGGAGGGGCTTGGAGCTTTTTTACCCAGTCGTCTACCAAATGTGGCCACTTGAGAGCGGCATTGTTAACTGCTGTCCCTTCAGTTTGACATATAGTTGAGTGAATAAATGAGTGAGTGAATAAAAACAGGCTTAAGAATTATTTTTTCTTCTCTTAAATTCCTCCCTAACATCCTTAACTGTTCAATAAAGTCTTATTATAGCCTAACCTTACTGTGAGCATGTTTGCGAGGGAGGGGACATGGGAGAAGGCACAAGTGAGGGAAGCATCATGGAGTCACCCTGTCTGAGGTCACAGAAACAACCAGGGCTGAAAAGAGGCAAACACAGTTCCTAGGACTCCCTAGGAACACTTGTACTAAATGCCTGGACTTCCTGCTGCCCTGTAGGATTGCTCATACTTGGGTATTAAAAGGAGAATGATTTTTCAATACTGGAAATTCTGGTAGCACATTGGATGCTACATGGTATCCTCTAAGTAAGTGACAGCTTTTTATGCATTATTTCTAAGTTTTGGTAAAGATTAAAATAAAGCCTGCATTTGATGCTGTATTTACTCTTTTTTCAAGACATGTGTGTCTTCTTGTGTAATAGATATAACAGCCTATTCAAGACATATTACAAGTACAGATGTTATGATGATAAGATGATTTCCAGGCCCAATGAGACTCAAAGACCAGATAGGGTAGCAGGGATCTTGGGCTTTTAACTGGCCCTCCTCAGTAGCTTAACCTTGCTTCCTGAAATTTCAAAGAATCAGTTTCTGCTTCTGTAACACGGGGATTTAGTGCTGTAATATCTACCACCTGTCTGGGCTTAAGAGCACATCTTTTTTTTTTTTTTTAAATTTAAAGTCTTTACTGTTGAAAGTATTACATATGTCTCCTTTGTCCTCCATTGACCTCTCCCTAGCCACCCCCCCTTCCAGCACATGTCCCTGCCCCCCATACTGTCAGTGAAGAGCACATCCTGATATTAAATTAAAAGCAAGAGAGCAACCACATAAATTAGAATGAGTAATACAACCTGAAATCTTGACCTAAAAGTCACTATTAATGGTAAAACCATTATAGTATTGTATTTCTCTAACATTCCTAGCAGATGCTTGGAATAAGGGGGAAAAAAATCTCCATTTTGAGCACTGTCTTAGAATATGGCTATAATTTCTCTAACATTCCTAGCAGATGCTTGGCTAAAGGGGGAAAAAAAATCTCCATTTTGAGCACTGTCTTAGAATATGGCTATAATTATTATTTTTCACCATTCACATATTAATGTATTGAAAAGTAGAAGATGTATGTTCAAAAAGGTGTTCTTTTCGGAAATTAATATACACAGTAGATGAACAGAACACACATTCACACATACATAATACCTGTGTTTATTGTTCATGGGCCCATTTTATTTGTGTTTTTCTTTTGGTGTTGTTGAAAATTAATTAAGGACTCAGTGTGATAGTAAAAAGCAAGTTAACAAAGACATATTATAGTTACAAGAAGGGGCAATTGTGGATCCTGAACCCAGGAAGTTTGAGGCAAAGATTCAGGAAAGATCCAGAAAAGTCCTTGTGACATCAAATCCAAACTTGGATCTCTCCAGACAAAAGATTCGAGTCTGCCTCCCATTTTAATAATGAACTAGCTGCCAAGGTCGAGGATACTCTTGGGGGTCTTCATTGGTGATAGATATCTGGGTGGGGTTGTTTTGTTTGGAGGAATAAATATTTGAAGGGGGTAACTGAAGAAGGTTATGCGGCTGTTATGATGTTATTGATACACAGGCTGACGCTATTATAGTGGATCCTATCAGGCTACATTATCTTTATGCCTCCAAGGTAACCTGAAGCAACTGTCTATTGACTTGGCACTACCTTACACTGAGCATTTGCCCTGCCTGGGGACTGTAACCTGAGTCAACCACATACCTCACAGACAGCTTTCTTTAGCAAAATCACCCAGGAGGAGCTTTAGAAGGGTGATGGCTGCTGAGTGACTCTCAGGGAGGGTGGCCTTGCCATATTCTAATCTGCTTAGGGGCAACTACTAGAAAATCCTTCTCTTCAGGCAAGGAAGTAGTTATTAACAATAAGGAAACTGGAGGTGATCTGAACCCTTGGAAATTTTTCTTTCCAAAGCATGAACTTTGTCATGTTTCACTGCAGGTCATGTCCACGTGGAAAGCAAGGCTCGCCAAAAGACTGAAATCTCCATCTAGAAGGATGCATCCATTTCCATGTTCAGCTCTGCTGGCCTGTTTTGGGAATACGAGGGAGAATGCTCCCTGCGATCAGCCCATAGTGCCTGATACTCATTCCACCATCTATGATCAGCCTAAGGCCAAAGCACGCCGACACCGAAGTCATCCGAAAGGGGAAGATGGAACTCCAGAGAAAAGGCGAGATTCTGGCACCTATTTAGACAGAAATGGCAATGCAAATCGGAATTCAAGTAACCACACTGATGTCCAACCTGCTGAGACCTCTGAGGATGTGCCTGGGTCTCCAGATGGTGAATTGGACTGTGAAGTAGTTACTTTTCAGACGTCTATCCCCAGACCATCAGTTATAGAAATGCCAATGGTGAGTATTCCCGATGATGTTATAGAAGGGATGGTGTTGGAGGAGAGTTCAGATAATTTGGTAAATAACTTCAGGGAACAAAGTTGTTTAACGTTATAAGTAAATAAGACATTGAGGGGAACTCTTACTAGTGAGAGGAAGTGTGTAAAGCCTCATAAAGTTCTCCAAGGATGTGGAGGGAGGCAAGGCCTGGGGCTTTAGCAATGACCAATATTGACCTTTATTTAATTGTCTATGGTGCTTCAGAGCCAACAGTGTCTCAATAAAATATTAGGGGTAATATCATCTGGGAAAGCTTTTTTTTTTTTAAATGGGTCTGTGAATTTATATGAAAATGCACACTGTGCAAGGTTGGATTATAGAATTTAATAATTTGCCTCTATTTAAAATAAATTGGGTGATATCAAAGTAATCTGGGCAAATTTGGAAATGATGATCAGAGTATATACAGAGCAATAAACAAAGGAACTGACTGATGCAACTATTCATACTATAGATGTGTCTGTGATTGTTTTCTGAGACTTAAAGGCAGGAGAAAGAAGTTGTTTGAAAAATATAGTGCTGCTACTTTTATAAGGCAGCATCTTGAGTTATTTAACTTTTTTCTTTTTTTT
>PVJC01033717.1:0-19208 GCA_004026665.1 Murina feae
ATTACTTAAAATATTACAAAGAGTAATCGGGACTTTTTTAAAATGCCGCGGGACTGTCCCGTCAAAAGCGGGACATCTGGTCACCTTATTAAGGAATAGAAACCAGAGAAACATTCCACAATGTACTTAGGAACCTGATGGGAAGGCTTTTTAGAACACATTCTGCCCTCACCTACGCATTTGCAGAGTCTAAGATTAGCACCTCATCCCTCATTGACAATCACCACTATCATAAGCCACTACTACTAGTGGAAATAGGTATTTTTTAAATCCTCAGAAATTTGAGGGTGAGAAAAGTTGAAAGCCACCAATATCTCTGGGGAAAAAAAAGAACAAAATGTTTGTATATTGGGTATCTTTATTATGGGCCAAGGGAATCTATTTGTAATACAGATGAGAAGACTATTATTCTAATGGGACATATTAAGGCTATCTTTGGAATAATGAAATTCATATTACCATTGTGCCCCAACCAATTGAAAACTTGGAGCTAAATTTAATGCTTACCCACATGTATTAGTTTTAAGGGCTGTCATATTTTTCTTCCTCTTTACATGTAGGTTTTTTATTTCCTATTCCTCTTCTGACAGCCTTTGCAGTTCATTATTCTTCCTTATCACAGGATGTCTCAATCACTTTTAGAAACAGGTAGCTTATAGATTATAAATGAATAAAATGAAAGCAGCAGGGATGGTACTCAGGTTTCCTTCTTGGCCATGGCTATCAGAACACATTTTCAGAACAAGATGCAGAAAACTACAAGAAGAGGTAGACAACTGTCCCTGTAAGGAGTGGGCCCTTGGAAGCAGCCACCATCAGAGAAATCTCTTGCTGCTCTGCTAACAAAGCTTCACAACTCTCCACAAAACACTTCTCCTTCAAGGCTCAAAGGCAGGTCAAGCCTCCAAGAGGAAGTACCCACAGAGATAAAAGACCTCCATGGTAAGGCTAATTCCAGGCTCGGGAGCAGAGCTGTATACCTGGCAGTTTTACCCTTGTATTGTCTCCTCTGGAGGAGTGAACTTTGAGCCATCAACTTCTTTAAATAAGATTTATGAGCTTCTCTTCTTATGACAGTAATGTTTCTGCCTCCATAAAAGGGCTGTAGAAGGAAGTGTCTCAAAAAAGACAAGTAGGGTATGCCTCTGGGATGTTTAAATCAACCAGAAAACGTGGGGGGAGTGGGGGGAAGGGTAGGGGAGAATCTTCTTTACAAGAAAATATGTGAGGGACCAGATGGGTGGAGATGAGGAGGGGCTGTTTAGAATGCATGGCAGGGGAGCCAGCCCCCTTCTATATGAACTCATGCCCACCACCAGCCCTTTCCAGGCTGCAGGCAGGGCACCTCTGCTCTGGGTGAGGAGCATGCTGGGCTCACACAGAGCTTTAAAAATATCTCTCCACCCACTGAAAGTTTGATTCATCAGCCAAGTTCTCAGCCATGTGTCACAGTGGTGGCAGTAAATCTGTATGATGGTGACATGAGGGTGCAGGGAAGGCACAAGGGGTCTTACCTAGCAGGGAGTTGGCATCCCAGTTCCAACACATGCTTGTGATGCTACTAGGTGATTTAATGTCTCTGTTTTCCACATTTGCAAAAATAGGGTTAATAATAGTACATTTATCATAGGTTATTAAAAGGATTAAATGAGTTAATTCATATAATGCACGTTGAACAGTTCCTAGGACACAGTAAGGACTCAGATGTGAGGATATTGATGATGATCATAATCATGATCATGACCACAATGACGATGTGGAAACTTAAAAGATGAATATGTGTTTCTCAGGTAGACAGATTGTCCCCAACAGAAGATGTACAACCAGAGAACTGAACAAAACATATACAGCACCTGTTTTCAGGCCCTGCAAATCGTCAGCACGAGACTGTAATTGCGGGGAGAAGAGACACGCACATGGTGAGTCCGTGCCGCCTTGGCTCTTGGCCTGGGGACAATTGCCCAGCGACAGTTCATACTCTGGGGAGCTAAGGGGGCTAGAATTTGTGGGGTAAGGCAGTCTAGAGAAGAAGACTTCAGAGAAGGGCCCCAGAAGCCTGTGTGGGCTCCCTATGGATGCTTGGCTGAAGGCTGGGCTGCATTTGTGCATGTTGAGATTAAACCAGACTACCAGGAAGCAGCTGCTATGAGTTTGAGAAGAGAAAACAGATACTAGGATTTAAGCAGCCCCAGGAGATGTCTGAAAAAACGTCATTGACATCCCACAAGCATCCAGCTGAGACACTAGGAAGATCACATTGTAAGAATAAGGAACCACTATAAATATAGGCCCACTTCAGACCCACCCTCACCAAACAAAAATCAAGCCCTGACCAGATCCAGGAGGAAGGTGGGGTTTGGGGCTGAGTCTCTAAGACTTAACGGGGCTTGGGAGCCACCTTGGCATTTCCACAGACATGCCCTAACAGAGCACAAAACCAAACCCACACATATGAAAGGTGGTCAGCTAGTAATGGAACAGAGAGCAAAAAGCAACCCTCTTCAGAGAAAGATAACAGAACAGAGTCTCTATAACATAGTATTCACCATGTTCGGTAAACAGTCAAATGTTTGTAGACTTGCAAAGGTATTTTTTTTTAATTGACCATAATCTGAAAAAAAAGACAACAGGAACCCAACAAGATGGCCTACAGCCTAGATACTGGATTTAGTACATGAAGACTTTTAGGAGCTATTATAAATATAGGCAAATATGTCCAAAGAATTTTTAAACGCTGTTTTAATGAGTAAACAGATAGTGTGTTTCATTAGAGAAATGGAAACTATAAAAAAAGAACCAAGTGAAAAATTCTAGAATTGAAAAAAATTGTGTGTGTGTGTGTGTGTGTGTGTGTGTATGATGTGTTGAGAGAAGGTAGAGAAGAAAACAAATACTTCCTCATACCGATTCTCCCTCCACCAAAATAAAATTGATGTCCTTGTCTGTCTTGGCTAAGGGGCTTCCCTTAAGAAAAACAAATAGGACAGGGAACCTCATGTTTTGAATAAAGCAAATCCGTAATTAGTGACAACATTTAAACAGCAAACCCTGCAATATGAATAATTAAATCCAAAATCCCTGTGGATTTGAAATGTTTTTAAAAGTTAAGGTAAATGTTAAATATTATATATTTATATATTTGTAGGACAAAAAGTTATAAGCAGAGGGATAACCTCATCAAGTATGTCATTGGGAAGCATCCCTCCATTGAAATGGAACTGAACTGACACAGGGTGATGTCATGGGTGAAGTACAAGGAGATCTACTAGTACTCCATGAGTGCAGTGTCTAGGATGTGAGGATGTGGCCACAGACAATGGCAATGTGCTCAGAGAGGAAGGAACATGTATAAGTCGATCTGCAATATTTTGCCGTTTATAGGTGGGAAGTAAGAGAAAAAGAGGAATCGAGGATGATTCCCAAACTAGCACTGTGGCTGAATGGGTGTAATGTGATATAATTTCCTGGGGAAGTTCCACAGGAGGGGCAGTTTGGGAGAACAAAGAAACCCATAGGGCTCTGGATCTTTGTAGTTTAAGAAATATGTGCGACACCTACACAGGACTATAGGTGGCAAGTATAATATTCAGGAGGGCCCAGGCCGGTGTGGTTCCGTTGGTTGGAGCATCAGCCTGGACACCAGATGCGGTGGGTTCAACTGTTGGTCAGGGCACATACCCAGATTGTGAGTTTCATTCCCAGTGGGGTCAGGTGCCAGAGGGAATGATGGCTGTTTCTCTCTCACCGCTCTCTCCCTCTCCCTCTCCCTCTCCCTCTCCCTCTCCCTCTCCCTCTCCCTTCTTTCTTTGAGGTCAATGAAATAAATAAATAAAATTCAGGAGGGAGGCAGGAAGTGAAGATGTAGATCTTGAGGTGGTCAGCATGTAGACGCCCATGGGGAGGACAAGAGAAACTAACTCAGGAGGCAGCAGTGTGTAAGGAGCTGGCAGGAGGTGAGGGGCACACAAGGAGCAGTGAGAATAACAGAGGCAGAAAAGAGGTCGGAGGAGAGCCAGCTAGTGACATGGTGCCAAGGCAGTGACAACTTCAAAACCAAAGGTGTGACAAACACTGCCAGATGCTGCAGAAAGTCCAGAATAAATACTGGGTGTCCACCGGATTAGGCAACGGTGGGTCGCTGAGGAAAGGGGCTGTATGAAAAGTAACTCTGGAGCAGCCCAAACGAAGTAAGCCAACTGCTAACACGGGACTTCATGATGGAAGGGTAGCAGGCTGATCCATGCACCCCAAAACTGAGATAAAAATACTCCTAAAATATATGTGTGAGCACATCACCAGGAATAGTAATTTTGAGATATGTCCACATGTCAGAGCCCGAGGAGAATTTCCATTAATTCCCCACTAATCCCAACATTGATGAAACGGGAAACACAACTTCCACCCTGAGAACCACAGTGGCCCACGAAAGGAAGACTTTCACTCAACCACTACTGTTTGTTCTTACCAGGGACCCAGAGGTTACAGTGGCCGCCAAAGGAAGCAACTTATTCCCCAACCCAAACCCATCTCGGCAGCACCCCTTTGCTAAGCTCCTTTAGAAAACACACCTCTGAGAGTAAGCAGAGCCAGGGGTTGGTGTGGCCATCCTGGATCACTGGCGGGGCAGATGAGAACTGGGATGTACCTGGGGTCACTGACTGCTGTGTTCCAGTTTGGGAGCAGGAGAGGGAAGGACAAAGGGCGCATGTAATTCTGTGGCACAGGGAACCAACCCAACAGTATGTATGGGCCATCAACATCCCACTTCTACCCAGCAGCCCCGGACAAGATGGATGAATGTCTTCTAGAAACAGGACTCTAGTCTGGGGCTGGAAAGGGGGAAATTTTCCCAGATCTGGGTAAAGTAAAGATAGAATAGAGAAGGCTAAAGAGTCATTAAAAACCTTGCTTGCTCACAGTTACTGGCCCTACAAAGAACAATAATGGTTGAATCACAAAGCAGAACAGAAAAAAGCAAAAGGGACCATACAAAACCAGCTTCTACTGCAAAATAAAGGCAGCATTAGACTAGATAAAAAGGCTTTATATATACACGTAAATTATGTATATATGTAATATATGCATGTATATTACACTGATATATACATACATCATATTAATATACATTAATTTATTTTAAACTTTATAATAAATAATTTAAAATTTGTAAATGACAGTAGACAACTAGATCAATGTTGTAGAAGACACAACAAGAAGGAATGCAGACTGCAGAGGTGCAAAAGCGAAAAATAATGTGAGAAGAGACAGGGAAAGTGAAAAATGAATGAAAATCTAGCATAAAATGAGAGGCATTCCTGAAGAACAAACCATCAAAGAAATAGTAACCATCAAAGATGTGAAAGCAAAAGAACCTAAGCTCAAAGGAAGACTCGAGACAGTAATCCAAGGGGCTGACACTGTTACTGACAAAAATCATGTGAAATACCTACCTCCAGACATTTCATAGCTGATATGAGGAAGCCCTGAGAACACACCCTCGCACAGCTGCTACAGAAGGGGGACACTGGATTAGACTGATAGCCCCAAATTAGAACCCCAAATATCCATCCTGAATAGAATGGATATAGAAATTGAGTTATAGATCAATAGTAGAATACCACATATTAATGAAAATGAATGAACTTCTGATAGAGGCAATTTTAGTTTAAGATTAAGATAGCATCACAGGGTTATTCAATAAATAGCATTTCAAAAACTGTTTTTTCTTATTATAATTCATATGTCTAATAAAACTTCACATGACGCCCTGTAGAAGTGCAAGATACTGCTGATGAATATACATGAACTCCCTGGGTATATTGCAAACTGTTTGGGGACAGGCAATGAACACTATACCTATTTTATTTCTTCCTCCATCCAGAAAGCATTTGGGTAAGCATTCCTGCAATAAATGAACGAATAGGAATGAACAAATGAATGAATGAATGATTGTCTCAACCAATTCACTGTGGCTGAGTTTGCTTGTTGGGTGATTCTCAACTCCAGTCTGGCCAACTTGCAGCAGCTTTGCACTGTTTCCTCCTGCGCTTTGTGTAAAGAGAAGAAACAGAAACTTCCCAGAGTGGACGGCAGCTGGAGATGGCGTGTGTGGAGAGAGGCTCTTGTCCTGCCTGTTCTCTGTGGAGACCACCCAGGGACTGGGCTCCTTTGAGCTTTACCTGAAGGAAAGGGGCATTCTGTCCCTAGTGATAAACACCAACCAACCTATCCCCGTGGTGATCCTCAAGCAGGAGGCTGCAGGGTTGAGGAGGGGGGAGAGCAGAAAGTGAGGATGGTACCCAAATAGTGTGTGCACCAGAGTTAGTTGGGCCACAAAGGATGCTCCACTGTCCACCAGTGTCCAACATACCATGTGCCTGTGCAACACCGCAAGACCTCTGAGGATAAATGAGTGGCCTCGAACAGCAGGACTGAGGACAGCTTGACAGGAAGCAGCCCCGAGAGAACAGCAAGCAGGCAAAGGCTCGGAAACCTCGGCTCCTCGAAGCACCAGCGGCAGTCACCCAGACCGATTCTTGCCAGCTGGTTTTCATACCCTGTCCCCTGCTCTAAACTCAGTGCACATCCGCACAGCCCTGCCCAAGCCCCACAATGCTCGCAAGAAAGCATGAGCAGTCATAACTCAGGGGTCACGTCGGCAAAAAACAAGGAAGTAGAAGAAATCTTCCATCAGAAAACACATGGATTACCCTCCTGAAGGACAAAGGCAGCATCTTCACCAGGGCCCTCAGGTCCTGAAGTCCCGCTTCCTTCCACCGGGGCTCCCACCAGGCCTTCCCTGCTGAGCCTGCCCATCTGGACTGCTAGAGTCACTCCCTGCTCATCTCTCCTGCTAAAAAGGAGCCTTTCTTTGTTTTCTTTTCTTTTCTTTTTCCCCCATTGATTTTAGACAGGAAAGGAGAGGGGGAGAGAGATAGAAACATCTTTGATGAGGAAGAATCATTAATCAGCTGCCTCCTGCACACCCACCACTGGGGATTGAGCCCGAAAGCGGGAATCAAACTGTGACCTCCTGGTTCATAGGTTGACGCTCAACCACTGAGCTATGCTGGCTGGGCAGAGACACCTTTCAGCCCTGCCCAGCTGCCTGGCCCTGGGTGAAACAGCTGGTGAATTCTGATGTTTGCCCAAGAACATGCAGGGTGTTGCAGCCAGGTGCTCAGAGCAGAGAACGGGACTGATATCTCACCAGCCATCCTCTTGAACGGCCACACCCAGAGGTGGCCCAGATTTAACAACAACAAAAAAAAAAAAACACTTTGCTCTGAGAAGTGTTAGAGAAATCATCTCTTGGTTATTCGCGGCAAGGTTGGGCGGCAGATGGAAAGAGGAAGGGAAGTGGAAAGCAGGATATGGGACAGCCACAGGGATCTTCAAACTTCATTTGGTTAGTAATCTGGCATCTTTGAGAGTTGCCAGTTCTTGTCCTCTATTCAGCAAAACGCACTCAAGGGGCTCCTGATAACTGACAAACCCAGGGGACCTACACAAACACATGTGCAAACCTGCCAAATCAATGCACCCCCTGCCCTCATCTCCACTGGGGGCCGACTCCTTGGGGTGTGGGGGAGCCTGAGCCTCACCTCACCTGCCCAGCGCGGCCAAAAATAATGAAGGATGGGCTCACGTCACAGGCAGTTAGGGCTTTCTTGCACGTGTCTCTGTCCTGCATCTGACTGTTCTCTGACCAACTGAAGGCCAAGAGAGCTGAGGGTCCTGCTGTCCTCTCCGGCCACCAGACTGTCCAGACCACAGTGAGCAGCTGTTGCCCTAAGGAGCCTGGCCTTGCCCCAATCACTCTGACATCCCAGCCTCCTCTGGCCCCAGCCCACCCACCTCCGCCACTCCACTGCTCGCTCATGCAAAGAAGCAAGCCTTTAGGGAAGCGTGCCAACAAAATAAACAAGGACAGGGAAAGTTATCACATGGCCCTATCCTTTGATTCCCTCGTCTGCTTCAGATCATGAAACAAGTGTGGCTTCCCTGACCCAACACTGAATCTTCCCACCTTCCCCGGTGAAAAAGGAGTGCAGAGAAGGCACGCTGACTCGGACCATTACACGTAAAAGCAACGATGGGAGCCATCTGGGGTAATTTCGGCTTCTCTCTCTTTTAGAAAATAAATTAGTAGACTTTGTGTTTTAAAATGTGTTACAAGGAACACAGCATTCCAAAACACCGGGAAAAAACGATTCCGGTTTGGCCTCAGCAGATGTGGCACCTAGGCAAACATCTGGCTGAATCAACCTAATTCTCTATTCCAGAAAAAAATTCCTTCTTTCTCGCTTTAATTTTCTTTTTATCGGGGAGTTGGTTTACCAATGGGGACACAACAGGGCAGGGTCCCAGGACGAAGCCTGTCACTGTGTCCTCAGGTTTTTTCCCATCCCTCATTCTGCCCTGAATACTCAGGGCTGACCTGTGTTATGAAGGAACAGAGGCGATGGAAATTACTGCTGCCCACCTCAACGCAGCTTCCAGACAATTTCTCATCTGGGCAGGATTCAAAGCGCATGGCCACATGTCAAGAGACAGCCATTAACAAGGCTTCACCCTCCCCCACAGCTGGGCCCCAGCGTAAATGGTCATACGGGAACAGGACAACACCATGTGTGACAGAGATTCCGTGAACTGGAAAATGCACTTGGGGAGCTGAAGGCTCTCCTCCCAGTCAGTAGCCAAGGAAACGGAACTATCCACCATCGATCTTCTAGGCCTCGAGGTCCATCCCACACAAAGAAGTCCTTTGGGCAGAATTTACCTCTGAACTCCTTCCCATCCACCACAGTCAGACGGGGCACAGTCAGACAGGGCCGCAACTGGTGGCCAGAGCCTGGCCCTTTCACTGACATACACAATAGCCCCAAATGCCTGCCCGGATGGCTAAGCTCCCAGACGGGGCGGGCGCCTTACCATCGAGCTCCTCCACGGAGATATTAGCAAGCTGCTCGCTGTCGCTGCCCGCAGAGAGAGACCGGTTGAGGTAATTCCCCTTGTACAACAGGCCAGCAGTCACATGGTGGAAAGGCATCTTCTCCCTGTTCACGGGAGAGGGGAGGCGAGAGAAAAAGACATCGTCAGTCATCCATCCTTTCCGTCCTTAAAGGACCACCCAGCTTTCACATGGCCAGTGTTATCTTTTAAATAATAACATCTCTAGAGGGAAAATCAGAAAACTCCGGGGTACCCAGGGCTGAACAATTCCTACATGGACTCAAGTTCTAGCCCTTCTTCCACTGTCTGTCTTGCACCATTGTTCCCAGTGGATTAGGAATTTGAAGCGAGTTGTCCCTGCAGACCGTGGGACACCATGCCATCACCAAGCTGTCTCCGTGCAAACAGGAACACCCTCTGCTCCTCTCCCTCGCCTGACAACCTCTTTCTCAGTTCTCATAAGAAAGGACTGTGCAGCCCCAGAAATGTTGGGCTGCCCAGGGCCTGGATGTCTTGGCTAGGACCCCGCAGAGCTCCAAATGTTTCACTTTTCCCAGGCAAAGCAGGCATTCCACTCACACAGCACGCCAAGCAGGTGGGAATGAGCGGCTCTAAGTGAATATGCACACCAGTCTGCGCCTCTGAGGAGCGGCCCCCACGCCCGACATGCACCTGCCCTACTATAAAGGTGAGTGACATCTCAAGGTGTCCCAGAACTAAGCAGCTTCCAGCCCTCTCCGGGAAATTAACTAACGCATCCCTCTACCCGCAACTAACAAACCCTCCAGGCAAAGCTGCTCTGCCCCGATAGCCACCACTGGGCCTCAGAAGTTTCCCACAGTGCAAGGCAGGCCAGAGGCTCCAGGCTAAGGGAAAGCGGAGAGGAAGGCATGTGGTAAGGAGAAAGAAAGGGCAGGTACAAAGGATGAAGAGTAAAGGCAGTTAGAAAGAAGGGCCCTCCCCAGCAGAAAGCGACCGGCTCTGCTATAGTGAGGGAGCCGCTGAGTATGTCAGGTTCTGCTTCCTGATCTGGAAAGGGACTAAGAGGTCTAATAAGCACTGAGTGGAACTAGGGAATAGGTAGGAAGAACAGGGACTCAATGACAGGGTGTGGCTAACGAACATCTTCTCAGCAGGGCTGCCCGAAGAACTGGGTAATCTCCCCGTCCCTGGGTGCATTCAAGCAAGGATGAGGGCCTCCCTGCCAGGGCTCTGGGGGAAAGGAATGGCCCCTTCCTCTCTCCCCACCCAGCTATCATTCTGCGTGTAAGTCACTTGTAGAGTAAAGCTTGTGTCCGCAGGATAAGCCGGGGTGGCCGGAGCAGCCCCTGTGGCCACTGCTGAGTAACGAGGGATAAATTACAAGAAGACAGCCAACGGGCCAGTCTCTGAGAACAATAGCTCAGGACAACCAAACCTTGCTGACCCTCAAACCCCACTCAGAGAGAAACCACACGCGGCAATCGCCCCTGCTCATGGGATGCTGGAGCCAGCACACACCAGGAGTAGGCCTCCTGTCTTCTTTTCCCTGGGACACCACTGGTGACAGGCACAGATGGACACACCCCTACTGTCCCCAACACAGCCGAGGTCCTTGCTGGGCAGTGGTTCTCAACCTTCTGGCCCTTTAAATGCAGTTCCTCATGTTGTGACCCAACCATAAAGCTATTTTCGTTGCTACTTCATAACTGTGATGTTGCTACTGTTATGAATCGTAATGTAAATATCTGATATGCAGGATGGTCTTAGGCGACCCCTGTGAAAGAGTGGTTCGACCGCCAAAGGGGTCGCGACCCACAGGTTGAGAACATTGGGTCTGGGCACTGCTGACCTAGAGATCAACCAAGGAGACTCCTAAGAGTTACAGGGCTTGCCCACGACACAAAACCGGTTAGGGAAAGGATCCTTTCCAGAACACAAGCCTCCTAAGTGCTGTTTCGACAAAGCAGCCACAGCTGAGCCAAGACATTTCCATCCGGATGTCAAACACTCGTTTTAAACTCAAGATGTCTAAAAACGAATTAATTATCTTCCTAAAAAATAGGCCATGCTTCCTGATTTCTGTATTTCTGTCAAAGGTACTTTTCATTCATCATAACAACTAGCACAACCCTCACAAATGCTCTGGCCCCCAAAGCCAGCCGTCAGCCTCCAAACCACGCGAATGCTCTGCCGCTCAGAAAGCATACATCCACGGGCCGATCTCAACGGCAAGACGCTGGCCACAAAGCACACACACATTTGCCAAGTATATAATGTACATCTTCAGCTGGTTATAAGCCAGACATCCCCCTACCAAGCCAAATCTGTCCTTTCACAGAAACAGAAAACAATCATCTTTTTCTAGAACAACAATTCAATTGCCATCTCCTCTTTTCCCCAAGTTAAATTTCATACTGAACAGGATAAGAGTATCAGATGTATACATTAAGGCCACTCTCCCTCTTCCTAAAGCCAATCTGGGTTTGGAGGACCAAGGACCGTGATTGTCTGACAAAGGACTGGATTCCTGTGGCCCAGGGAGAGAGAAGTCAACACCGGCTAACACTTCTCTCGTGCCTTCAGCTCCCTCTCAGCACTGGCCCAGGATCCCAGCTGCCTCACCTGCTGTTATTCTGTCATTCCAGTTCTTCGTGAACATGGGAAGATAACACTGATCTTAGCGACTTCCCCTACCTGGAGGAGCCCCTCTCCGATCAGTACTGGCACTGGAAACATTCCTCCCCATTTCATCACTCATCACTCTCGTTTCCAAACATTTTGTAAATATCTTCCCTTTATTGCCTTTTACCTGGACATCTGAAGCTTTGCATCTGCCACACACATTTTTGCAGCTGAATAACAAAGTCATATGCAAACGAACATACCCAAGCCATGTCCCAGTACAGCACAGAATAAACAGTGAGTACTTGGCAGAGAAAAAAAAAAAAAAAACTGGTCATAACTGAATCCCATTTCATATGCCAACATAATTTGCTTCTGGAAAAAAGCAGCTTACAAAATTAGGTACATATTCAGTTCCTTCGGTCTCTGCACCCAAAATGTTCAATGTCTAGTAGGAAAGAAAACATGTGCAGTTGAACTATCCATACAGATAAATAAAGTCATGTTCAAAAGAGGGAAGAACATTATTTCAAGTAAGCTAAAAACAGCTGCCGCAATTAAGTACTAAATTTCACTCCAAGCCACCTGGGGAAACCCAACCAACATTTTCTCTTTGGCGAAGGAAGAAAAACGCACAAGTTCATCGGTGAAGACAAACATGGTCCTGAACTAAAACTTGAAGATGGATCCTTATGTAGGGGGCAATGAACACAAAACATATGTAAGTATTTTCACAGCAACTTTATTCATTGAGAAATATTATTTAACTGAGTTTATCATGTGAACACTTTCTCTGTAGCTTCTGTAAGGCAGTATGATTTCATGTTTAAAAATCAGGACTTCTGCCTGACCGGTGTGGCTCAGTGGTTGAGCCTCAACCTATGAACCAGGAGGTCGTGGTTTGTAAGCACGTGCCTGGGTTACTAGCTCGATTCCTGGGCGGGGGCATGCAGGAACCTGCCAATCAATGATTCTCTCTCATCACTGATGTTTCTATCTCTTTCTTCCTCTCTGAAATCAATAAAAAATATATTTTTTTAAAAATCAGGACTTTTGGAGCAAAAAACAGTGTTAGATTTAAATCCTACCTCTGCCTTCAATACCCATGTCTTATCTTCGGTAAGCCTGTTTACTTATCTTCTGTAAGCCTGTTTCCTCCTCTGTAAATGAGGGTTTTTGATATATACTGAATAGTATTTTCATAAATGGAAAATAAGGTATGGAAAGCACTGTACTCAGCACCAGGAACATTCTCAATAAATATCAGCAATTATTTGCTAAGGGTTATATGAAGTAGGATACAGGGAAAAGAGCAGGTCACAGGTATACTGGATTGAAGATCAAACATTCTGGGTTAGGAAGGAGGGTCAGGGAGGACGTGGCAGAGGGTGGGCTCAGAGAGAAGCTGGCTGGCTCTGTGCGCCATGGTTCTGAGGAACCAGGTGGGCGAGGGGCTGGGCAGCACCAGGGTTCCTGGTGAGTGGCGAGTGGCCTCAGCAAGCAGCTGGCTGCATCGGTAGGAGGGCTACTTGAATGGAAAGTACAGGAGCTGAAGAAGAGTCTATTTCCTGGGCACCAGGGAGCCTGATTCTCTGGTTACATAATGGACAAGGTGTCTGGGGGTTAAAAATCAAAGGGGTGGTTCCTGATTTAAGGGTCAAGGAACAGGTATATTTCTTGGTGGAGTAATCAATCAACCAAAGAGCCCCATTCATGCTGACATGAGATGGTGCCCTTCAGTGAAGGTTAATTTTATGTGTCAATGTGACTGGACCCCAGGTGCCCAGATATTTGGTTAAACGTTATTCTGAGCTGTCTGTGAGGTTGTTTCTGGACGAGAGTAACGTCTGAGTCACAGACTGAGTACAGCAGGTTGCCCTCCCTGACGTGGCTGAGCCTCAGCCCATCGATGGAAGCAGAGGAGGGAGAATTCATTCTCTCGGCCTAACTGTGAAGCTGGGACACTGGTCTTCTTCCTGGACTGGCCTGAGACTCGGACTGGAGCTAACACCATCATTTCTCCTGGGTCTCCATCTTGCCAATTGCAGACTGTGGGTTTCTCCGCCTCTATAACCATGTGAACCAATTCCTTACAATAAATCCTTCTATATTTACATCCATCCTATTGGTTATGTTTCTCTGGGGAACCCAGACGAATACACCTTCCATTTTTCTCTCTGTGGCACCAAAGACCCATGCATATTACCAGAGGCTGATATTGTTACTACGGACAAAGAGTGTACCAAAACACAATTCTGCGGAGCCCCTACAGCAGGGCCACTCAGGGAGCTCTGTGGACCACTGCCAGGCAGACACTGTCTGTGGCTGGTCTGTAATGCGCTAAAGACAGGAATGGAGGGACCGCTTTGAAATGTTTATAGCATTGTCCCAACACCTAAGCTTGTGACCAGTTGACTTGATTTATCTTTATTTCATTTTTCCAGTAATTCCTTCTTACTGTAGTTTACAAAAGTATCAGTCTGCCAAGAACTGGAATTAAAAAACAAAAAACTAGTCCTTCCCCACAATTAGTGTGAGAAGCACTGCTCTCAAGTACTTCGTTTAAGTTGCATGGATTTCTGTAATGGACCACAGAGAGAAGGGAAAGGCTTTGGAAAGGAGGTGCAAGACCTCATCTGAAGCGGTGGGGCGGGGGGGGTTCTCTGTATAGAGAGAGTCCAGAGTGTGCATGGAACCCTTCACAAAAGTTCCTAATTACCAGACAAACAAAGGGCAACATGGGCCCTGCATTCTATAAGTTAAAGAGCTTCGCCAACTCAGACAGGGCCTTTGCCAAACTCCCCTACAGACACTCGTGAAGGCACACTAAACTAATGCTGTTCCTGACAAGTGCAGAAGGAGTTTCCATTAAGTCTGCACAGTTAGCATTAGCACGCCAATCAGGGGCAGACCCACACTTTGAATTCGGAAACTAGGTAATACAGCCAGATAATAAAGGGAGAAGAAGAGGTTTTTTGCCGCCCAGATTCTTTCTCTTCCATTTCACGGTGGGGATGACCACCTATGACATCAGACAATCACCCCATCATTGGAACTGCTTTTTAAAAGTAGCCAGGGCCAAATCCCCACTGTCCTTAGCACCAGTGTGGAGCAGCAACCCCTTTCTCCTGGCTACTCAGGGAGCATACCTACCAAAATGCAACACAGCTAAAACATGAAAGGATCAGAGGCATGGGCCCTGCACGTGAAGATGTGAAAATGTGCTGCAGGCAAAGGTGTCAATGAGAAGGACCCTAGGAACGATGACCTATGGGGACATTCTGGATTTTCATGTATTGCTTTTGATTACAAAAGAATAACAGAAGACCTCAGATACCCCCAGAAATGTACATCTCCTCCCCAGAGTCCAAGAGTTAAGTCATGGGGACAAGAAGATCCAGCAGAGATGCACTAGACACTGGGTACTTGGCTGAGAACTAATAAAACAACTGTGTTCCCTTATTAAGATCCAATTGGCAAATAGGGTTTGGACAGAGCTCAAATCAGACAGCAATGAGTAAGCAAAGACACCAATGTAGGGTCTGTATAAAAGTTCTGCAGCATTAGAGGAGAAAGCACTTTCAAGAATTAAAGCAAAAAAGCAATAATATGAGAAAGAAGACAATTTTACAAAGTTTCTGGTTATGTCCTCAAAAACAAGTTCAGAAAGTGGGGTGTCAATAAAATAAGAATGCACGTGCATAAGGAAATGTCAGGGGAAGGTGAGGAGATACCAAGTTAAAAAGAAAAGGGAGCCTGCTAAGAGGCAGGGTGATCTGGAAAAGGTGCAGGCCTTTGCAAGGGAAAGAACAAATCCAAAAACAGTAGCAGAATGGAAATCTACATTAATGGCAATAGTGTTTCAAAGCAACAGAAAATTCAGCAAATAACATAAGGCATCCATGGACCCACCAACCAGACTGAACACCGGCTAATATATTGCCTTGCTTGCTTTAGATTTGTTCAAAGACACAATACATTACACATGGAAGCCCTTACCACTTAACTCTATTGCTCCACCTCCTTCCATCCACCGTGACAACTCTATTCTGGAGTGGAATGTATCCTTCCAGTCTGTGTTTTTACATTTTCCTACATTTGGATGTAACTGTATAGAATATATTATAGTATTGCTGTATATAGCTTTAAATTTACATCAGTAATATCACACCATACATAAGCTTTTGCAACTTGCACGTTGAACTATTCGATTTTAGGGAGTGATCCAAATCCATACACATACACCTAGTTCATCCGCTCCAGAGTTTTCCATTGTATACATATATAACAACTTACCCGTTACTCAATGGAAAGAAAAGCATCCTGTAAGGAATAACTTCCTGTGTCTCTCCTTGTATACATATGCAGAAACTTCTCTAGCCTCTGTACTTAGGTTAAATATTACAGGTTTTGCCAAGTTGCTCCAAAGTGGTTGGAATTGTTACATACTGCCACGTAAAAAATTACCCCTGAACTTAGTGACTTAAAACAGAAGCCATTTATTATAGCAGTTTCTGTGGGTCAGGCATCAGGAGTTGTTTAGCTGACTTGTTCTGGTTCAGGAAGTTGCAATAAAAGATATTGACCTTCAGAAGGCATGTCTGAGGCTGGAGGACCCACTCCGAGCTGATTCACTCACTTCGCTGTTCACAAAACATCTAGCTTCCTTCGGGCCCCTCCATACATCTGCTCACGTGTTCTTATCACATAGCAAATGGCTTTTCCCAGGCAAGTGACTCAAAGGGCAAAAGGAGGGGACTTTTATGGCGTGGTCTCAGAAATCACACATGGTCACTTTCAACACACTCTATTCATTAGAAGCAAGTCACCAAGGGCAGCCCACACCTAAGGAATTAGGCTCCACCTATTCAAACATGAAGTATCAAAGAATTTGTGAACACATTTGGAAACTGTCATAGTGGTTGTGGAAATTGGCAGACCCTCCACAATTCTAACAGCATGTCTCTTTCTCCACAGCCTTGCCAACACTTAGTATGATCAGACTGTTCCATTTTTCTTAATTGGATCTCCTTGATTGCTAGTTTGGGCATCTTGTTGCAGTTTGGGCCCATTCTGATTTCCTCTGCTATAAATTTCCTTTTCATCTTTATTTACTGGGTTATCATCTTAGGATTTCTTTGTTCTTCCATAGTATAGCTGTCCAATATTCCTGTTCAGCCTTACTTTTAAGTCCCCCCAAATTAGTCATTAAAAGTAGCATTAGTCAAGCTACTGTTGTTGTAGCTGTTGTATTTGTTACATCTTACAACCAACACTTACCTAGACTTTTCCACAAGTTTACCTATTTCTCTGCTCATGGTTACTTCTTGCCGGGCACCCTCTCCTGGGTTCAATTCCCTTCTTAATAAGGGAAATTTAGGAATTCTTTCACTGAGGAACTGTAAGTGGAAATCTTTTTTAAGTCTTCGTCTTTTAAAAAGTCTTTATTTCAAGTTCATTTGAATTATAGCTCTACTTGGCAGAGAATTATAAATGTATTATTTCCCTGGTACTCTGAGGATATGCCGTACGTGATGAGAAGCCTGGTTGCTGTTCACCTGTGAAGACTCATTCTGGACAATCCTAAGTCTACCTTTCCAGATGTAAGCTCTCTCCCAACCTTTATAATCTCTCTTCTGCAAACTCTTACTAGATGTGGGTTGGACCTCCTCATTCAAGCTTGGCACTCTTGATTGGTTCATTCAACACCCATTCCTACTCCATTGATGAAGAAGCTGAAGAGGTAATAACCGCATTTTTAGACTCTCTTGCTACAAGAGTTCTAGAAAAGGGTTAGCTCCCATATTCAAAAGCACTGGCACAAGTTTGGAATATAGACATGAGATGAAAGCAGGAGTGTACTGGTAAGTGTTTACCAACTGGGCGGGGGGGGTGTCTCAAAAAAAGTCTTGATTTACAGCATTTGCCCACTTCCATGGTGTAAATACTCCCTAATGGCCACTTCCAAGCCACCAGCATGATGTCACTGAACACGGATTGGGAAGAGCTGTGCAGAAGTATACCAGGACACCACTGTACAGTATTCCCACCATACACTGCCACAGATCACAGGTAATGAAATGCGGTCAAATAATGAGGAAGAGATAGCTTTTTTGGTATTTTATTACCTTTGTTTTTAATATAACTTAATCGTAAGTTTATGCTTTATTTAGGAATGTTGAGTTATATTTCATTTATCATTTATGTAAGATTGGCTGCATTCATGAACCTGCTCATAAAAGTCCTGATAATTTAAAGACTGGCTTTCATAGGCTGGTATGCACTGACTCACTGGATGAAGGCCTTTTTCCTGACCACTTCTGGCTTTTCCTGTAGCAACGTTGCACTGTCCACCCTCCAGCTCCTGGGCTGTGAAGAAGCAGCCTTGGTAATGGTAGCAAGAACAGCAATGGCTTCTGAATCTTTAGATGACAGCTTTGAGAGCCCATTCTTTCGAGGAGGAGGGGTCAAGAGGAAGGTGCAGGAGCAACAAACATACTTCAGTGGCCATCTCTGTGTCTCCTCTTCTTTCCTTTCACATTAAGTTTTTTACTAGTCAGAGTGAAGTCAGGAAAACAGAGCCCATGTCAGGCAATTCAGTAAAAGGATTTAAAGCAGTGAGCTATCTCCTGCGTGGTTAGAAGGGCTGAATAGCCTCGCAGAAGATGGTGAGTGGAGTGAGCAACAGCAGAAAGTTGTTCCCATGCCTAGTCTGGAGGGACATGTGGAGAAAGTGGCATTACCAGAACCTCAAAGTTGGGGTGTCCAGAAGGAGCTAGAACCAGGGTAAGGCTTGCCCATCAGGAGCTGGAACCATGGAAGGAGGACCTCTGCTCTGCCAGCACCCAGCAGGATTCTGACCCAGGCACTGCAGGAGGCAGCTGTCCAGGGCAGATAGAGGCAGGAGCCTCTGTGTCTATCCCGCCTCCTCATCGCCTGCTGTTGCAACCCTTTGGCCAGGGAATCTGGAAATACAGCTTGCAAGGATGGTGCCCTACAAGGCAGAGTGGAGCAGGGGTTGGGAGAAGGGTAATATATAAGGAAGCAGGCAAAACACTGGCAGAGTGACACATTTAAATCTTATATTTAATCCAGCATTTCTGTGTTTATAGCAGGAAAAGAATCCACATTAGCTTAGTGATCACACTGGCAGAACTAGATATCCTTGTGACAATTTTTTAATTTCAAAGATAAGGAGAAGTCCTCTGAGCACCCACAAAGAAAATACAGGTTCCCCACAAAGGAGCAAACTAACTGGGTCTCAGAACAGCAAGCAGCTTCCCGCTGCTGCCTTTAAAGAGTCCCTTAAAGTAAAATGAGTGAAGAACTTTAAAAGTTCAATTATGGAGAAAGACTTTAAGGCAAAAGGAAAGTTCTAACTGCAAAGCAATTCAAAATAAAAAGCACCGAACTACAATGAAAGTCATTTCATGTTTTAAAAGGGTACAATCCAAAATGACATATTAGTCACAAATCCTTCTGAGTCATATTTCATATTGCTTTAAAGTAAAAACAATTTCAGCATAAAGAAAAACGGATTAAAAAGTGAGGATAAAAATGAATGGAGACTTTAATGAGAAAAAATAAAAACAAAGAGGATATGAACAATGTACACATTTTTCTGTAAAGGCTGAGTGAGTGAGTGAGTG
>PVJC01033718.1:0-19260 GCA_004026665.1 Murina feae
TCTTTGACTTGATTCTTGCGATCCTCTCGTCTGCTGTTGGATCTCTGTATATTATTCTTTATTTCAGTCAGTGTATGCTTAATTTCTAGCTGGTTCTTTTTCATATGCTCGAGGGTCTCACTAAATTTATCAGCAGTCTCTAGAAACTTCTTGAAAAACCTAATAACCGTGGTTTTGAACTCTATATCCAGTCATTTGCATTTCTCCATTTCTGTCTTTTGTGACCTGTTTCTTAGTCTCCGCATTTTGGCTTTCTGTGCTAGGTGTCCTATATATGGCCCAGTGATTCAGCCTCCCCAATCACCTGGGGTGGATACTCTTGTTGTATTCCTTTGAAAGCTGGGTGCACAGTCTTGTTGTAGTTATCACTGGGAGGTATCACTGGGGGGAAATGACCTGCAGGCCCTTCTCCTCGTTGTTTGGAGTTTGGAGTTTGGACCCTTAGGTTATGCTGAAGGCAGGCCGGCGAACAGCTTGGGCGGGGTTGTAGGTGGGGTGGGGCGGGGTCTCAGAATCACCGGGGGTGGAGCGACTCACAATGGCATCCCCTCTGCAGATGCCGCAGTTTCTACCGGGTTTGGCTTTTCCAAACCCTGGGGTCTGCGCACGGTTCTCAGTCCCGGCATCTCCGCGTAAGTTATAGCTGCAAATAGCACTCCTAGAATGCCACTGGTCTTCCGCCTCCCCGTTGCCCTACAGCCTGCGTTGCATTCAGTGCCACCCGGGAGTTAATCTTCTGAGCCGCGGACCTGATCACCACTGCCGCTCCCTTTCACCCGCCCCGCCGCTCGCGTCGCACAGCCGCCTCCGTTTCGCATCCGTACCTTGGGCGCCAGAGCTTCTGCTCAGTCTCAGAGCACTCCTCTTGCTTTCTAGGTGTAACGGTTCCCCTCCCTTGGTTCTGGAGGATGGCCGTTTATCTGTATGGTTGTATTTCTATAATATAGGTGTGGAGGCTGTGCATTTAGGTATATACCTCATGCCGCCATCTTGGTTCCGTTGGGGTTTCTTCTTAATTTCATTGGTCTCCTTATCTTCAGAGCCTGGATTGTAGCTTTTAGTGCCACATGGCTGTTGTTTCACTACCTATTCATCAAAACAGCAAGTGCTTTACATATGGCATAGAGGTTAGTATCCACATTTTACTTACTTACTCTCCCACTTAGTCATTCAACAATACTATGCAGTGGAAATGTTGTGCCTTCAGATCAGCAGAACAGGTCAGGTAAGAGAGCAAAGGTTTGTATAACATGTCAGCACACTGACAGTTACCAGCGCCGTTCTTCCCTGAGACCAGAGCAAACATTTTATTCCTATTTGACAGCTCTCTCTCCACAACCCCTGAAAATCTCTATAATAATTCAAGTCTGGCAGGGGGCCAACAAGCAACATTTCCTGAACATAATGAAATGCATACACTTTTACTGCCATACCCAACCACGGTACATGGCAATTCTCATAGACGGAAAAGAATGAATTCTTCCAAGTGGTAGTTCTCACTGTAAAATAATAATGCAACGGAGAATCCAATTTCACCATGAAAGCAACAATATAACGAATATTTGCAATTATTATATTATTTGAAAGGAATCATCGGTCTGATTCTGTCAAGAGAAAAAGATCTGTAAATGTGTGTGGCAGTTGTGTAGGTACAGTCTCACATCTGGGACTTTGTACAGGCTGCTTCCTCAGTAGAGAACTCATTGACTTCACAGAGTGCATTGGTTGCCACACCCAAGAATCAAGTTGCTATGAATTGACAGCTGTTGGTCAAGTTTGTTATTACAACATCATGCTAGGTCTTAACACACTGGGTCTTATTGAAAGATGACATTTTACCTCTGAGATACTGTCTACCTACCTCAAAATATTATGCAATTTGTAAGCTGCCGGTAGTAATGGATGTCCTTCCCAGTTACAACCTTTATATCTGCCCTGACACATAGTTTTCATGCAGGTCAAATCATATTGTAGAAGCTGAAATGGCTTTAGTAACCTCAGAGGTCATACAATTACCATGACTTGCAGATTTTCTTGGGGTTCAAAGATACACACGTCGACTCTTACCACTAACTAAGATTTACACTAGGAGCTTCCCTCTTGGGTGATTCTCCCAGGGGAACCCAAGAACCAAGAAAACATCTCACCTAGGCAGTAATTCTTTGCAAAGGAAGGTAGGTATGCAGCATGAGTTGTTTTCCTGCAAAAATGATAAAGGCAAAAACAAGTACACTGTGGTGGGAGACCTACTATATTTCCATTTACTTTCCTATGGTTTAAGGAGGAGATTTTTGGCTCATTAGAATGCCACATAAACCAAGACCATGGTTTTAGAGGCAAAATTTTAGCAAAATCAAATTTTGTAAAGCACTTCTCCTTTTTATAGTGTACTAAGAATCAAGTATCAGTTCTTTCTTCATCTTTAAAATAAATTATAAATTTATACTATCTTATCTCCATAAATTCCCTAGCTCTCATGTACAATTTAATTAAAACAGCATCTGTTTTCTGGGGAAGTATTATTGAGATTTAGTTCATCTATAATTCTCAGATTTTCCATGAAAATATATTTAGAATAGGTTTGGTATCATTGTTTCACTAGAATGTTACTGATTGCTCCTGTCAGAATTTGTTTTTTGATGGTAAGAAAATAAATGAGCCCTAGATGGTTTGGCTCAATGGACAGAGCGTCAGCCTATGGACTGAAGGGTCCCAGGTTCGATTCCAGTCAAGGGCACATGCCCAGGCTGCAGGCTTGCTTGTGCAGGGGGCAGCCGATCAATGATTCTCACCACTGATGTTTCTCTCTATATCTTTTCCCATCTTCTCTCTGAAATCAATAAAAAATATTTAAAAAATAAAACTAATGAATGTCTCAGTAAGTTCTTAAAAGAGTATATACCTACCAACATGTTCATCAGTCAAAGAAAACACTGTTCATCTGAGAAACAAATATTTCCTTGAAGAGTCATAAGGTCCTGCTATTACCTCTGTGTACACCCCAATGCCCAACCATATTTTACTCCAAGAAAAGAAAATGTAACCATGTGGTGATTTTTGTAAGAAATCAAATAGTAGGCTTTGGACCAGATCAATGTGACTTTGGATTTTAATCCTGCCACTTGCCTATTCTTAACCATATTTCCCCTCATTTGTCAAATGATGATGGAGATGAATGCAGATAATGAGTATAAAATACTTGGAACACTAAAGATGCTGATTGGAAGTAAGTTTTTCTTAAAAGATGAATTTAGATAATGAGTATAAAATACTTGGAACACTGAAGATGCTGATTGGAAGTTTTTCTTTTCTTGAATTAGTATTGCTGGCCATTAGACATGATTAGGGAGCACGCCCTGCTCAGTTCCAGGGCCCATTCACCTTGTACACATCATAGATTTGAAAATTCATTATGACCACTTTCTGGCTGATGACAGCAAGTAGTCCTGTAGTTCACACAAAGGTACCGTATGGTCTATAAGTTTGGCTCCTGGGAAGGCAATACTTCCCTTGGGGGTACCCTAGGGCCTTCATTGTCTTCATTTTTAATATAGTTAGTGGTTACCCCATTCCTACGTATGGCTTTAACCACCACCTACATGGCCCTTTTGTCATGTTACCCACAGCCCAGATTTTTCTCCTCAGCTCTAGACTTACATCTAACTGAGTTCTACACAGTTGTATTCAGAAGTCTTAGTGGCACCCCAAACACAACATATTAAAAAAGTGAATTGATCCTCAATGCTGATAAACACCACAATTCACTTGACAACTCAAGCCAGAATGTGAGAATTACCTCCATCTCACTCAATCCCCACATAAGACCAATGGATGAAGCCTGGAGCTTCTGCCTTAGTTAACTCTTCCCTGCATGTCCCTGCTGCATTCGTACTGCAGCTGCTCAGGGGCTCTCAGTGCCCCTAGAACCTGCCAGCTCTTCTGACAATCTGGTCCACACTGCCTCCACACGGCTTCTATGGGGATCTTGCTAAAATGCATATATTACCATGTCACTGCTGCTGAAGCTTCTTCCATTGTTAGGCCTTGTTAATGTGATTTCTGATACAGTTTAAATTCTCAGTGTGGTACGTAGCAAGGAACAGGCGAGCTGGACTCTGCATGCATCTTCCTTTTCAATGGCTACCGCTTCTAACACAACCCTACACTTCAGTCATACACATTACATTTGGCTCCCTTAACAGGCCCAGCTCAACCCCCACTGCACAGAACCCCAGCAGTATCTACCCAGGGCCATTGCAATTCTTTCCAAATATATCTTTCCCTTTAGACCAGCAGTTCTCAACCTGTGGGCCATGGCCCCTTTGGCGGTTGAATGACCCTTTCACAGGGGTCGCCTAAGACCATCCTGCATATCCGATATTTACATTATGATTCATAACAGTAGCAACATTACAGTTATGAAGTAGCAACAAAAATAATTTTATGGTTGGGTCACAACATGAGGAACTGTATTTAAAGGGCCAGAAGGTTGAAAACCACTGCTTTAGACTTTAAGTGCCTTGAGAAGAGAAATGTGATTTTATCTTTGTATCTCTAGCACCTACCCAGCTACTCAATATATCTTTGTCAACTAGATGGATGAATGCAAAGGTCAAAAAGAAAAGAAAGGGGAAAATTAATGAGCTCCAAATGCCTCTGGAAGCTCAGGAAAGGTAGGAAGTTTGAGATGAAGTAGGACAAAAATAGTGACTGCAATGCAGAAAGTACCTTTAGATTTTAAAATCCCTCTGCTTTTGCTTCCTTTGCAGGTGGAAGGTAGGGTGATTGCATGATTGTTTTGCAGAGACCTAACATTTTTATGCCTCCACTAGAGGCCTGGTGCACAAAATTCATGCACCAGGGAGGGGTATCCCTCAGCCCAGCAGCCTCTCTATTCTGGGACCCCCGGGGTATCCCACAGGGATTGGGCCTAAATCGGCAGTCGGACATCCCTCTCACAATTTGGAACTGCTGGCTCCCAACCACTCGCCTGCCTGCCTGCCTGTCTGATCGACACCTAACTGCTACCCTGCTGACCTGATTGCCCCCAACTGCCCTCCCCTGCTGGCCATCTTGTGTGAGGGCATGATGGTCAATGTGCATATTACCTCTTTACTATATAGGATGTGCTTTTAAATCTACAAGAGGGCAAGTGTTACTTCAAAGCATTAATATTCCAAAGCCTTTGTCCTCTATGACAAAGCAGTCGATATTGGTGGTAAACCATAAAGGAAAAGTACTATGATATTTAAATGTAAAATAATAATGGGAAAGGATATAAACTGCCTTTGAACAAAGCTTTTTTAAAACATTAGGCATAAAAAGAAACTCTCCAAGCATATTTTCTTTTTTATTCTCTTCCATGTCACATCTGTTTGGAGTACATTTAATGTCACCATTAAGCTGTATCAATCATTTCATATGTGGTGCCAACAAGGAAGGTGGTTTTTTTGTTTCACAAAAATTGTCAACTCTGAGGTTTTGTTTGGTCTTGAGTTCACATACCTTGGGGTATATGTTTGTTTGGTTGCCATCACCAACAGAGCCTGCAATGGGATACATATATATATTTTTAAATGAATACATGTACAGTTTTAAAAGTCACCTCTCCATATCATTAGTTTGGTGTAAAATGAAACCATAAGGCTGGAAACCACATTTCACAATTTCAAACACAGGTATTTTTTTAGTTTTAAAATTTTCCTGAGCCAGTAAATGTTTTGTTTCATTTATATCTTTATTCATAGTATCAGACATTCAGAAGGTGCTCAGTAAGTATGTAGACAAATTGTTTAACTCTCTAAGCCTCAGTTTGCTCATAAATGAAATGGGATTAATGCTGTATCATAAAGCTATTGGAGGATTCAATGAGGTGGTGCTTTGTATGGTGTGTGGTACATAGTAACCATTCAATCAAAGGTTGCTATTATTTGCATATCTGATCCTTGTAAGCTTGGCTAAGGGGCCTTTTTATCATCAACATATTCATAAAAATGTAAGATTGTGCTTCTTATATTTCAGTTGGAAGCATGGGGTAGTAGTTAAGTAACAACACACCAAGTCAAGTTCTGAGAGAAACTGGAGACTCTAACTGAACACAGCTGGCAATAAGAAGACACTGCTCTAGTAAGAACTAAGTGGCTTATGAAACAACTTCTTTTGCTTTGGAATGATTCTCACCTCCCATGCAGCATTAAATTAGTGTTGAATGACATAATACACATCACAGGTCAAATGCAAATACTGCTTCATGTGAATTTTCTCTCCACCAAGGATTTTCATAAATTCTTTTGTTTCCAAGATCAAGAACCATTGATGTAGGCTGTTGCATCCCAGCACCGCCTTTGTTCTTCTTATAAACAGATTTTAAAATAAAGCTTTAAAAAGGCCCTTGAGAAGAGCGTGTGTTTATTTGTTTGTTTGTTTTTTTACAAATGTTTCTTGTTTTAGCATATGTTTTTCAAGTGTATTCTGAATCGTTTCTATTTCTTTTTGAATATATTTTTTTGTTCTCTCCCCAATGAAGAGTTAGTCACAGAGTTAGTGACAGTCACTCAGAATTGGTCTCATCTTTGCTACTTTACTCTTTATGCATTAAGTAGTTGTTTGGAGGAATGTTCTCTGCTACTACTAACATTTCACAATATACATGTTATTTTCCTTTTAAGTCATGATATGAAAGAATAGGGTCAGAGTTCTGGAATAACATGCAAGGTGATAATTCATAAGTAATAAAAGATTCACTGTCATCCAGTTTAGAGAAAGAATATAAAAATGGTTGTAGATAGTGAAAAGTACAATTGTCTTAGAATACTAGGAATTTAAGTAGTTTAATTATATCTACAACAGAGAAGGTTTGTGAATCTGAAGAAATCACTGGAAAACATGTTTTGATTCCCAGGCTAAAATGTAAGGAAGACTGGGTAGAAAAAAGAAGTATTGAATTTTCTAATATCACAGAAAGTTTTGAACAAAAATTCCCATGAATAGAAGTAACGAACAATAATTTGTAAATTTCTCCCCCACCCCCATCTCAACAGGGATCAAAGGTAAACATGTAAAAACCAGGGATCTGGGAGCCAGAGGGTCCAAGCTGGGCGGGGGGGAGAGGGCACAGGGATTCCACTTGCCTTCGCCATGCATTGCCTGAACCCTTTCAAGAGGGCACACCACATTTTGCTTTAATTCCGTGTTAACAAAACAAGTTTTTTCTTACAATCTGAAGACCCAGTATAACAGTCTGACTCCAGTTTTTGATGACTACAGACATCTTTTAAGCCTTCCCCTTCCCACCTCCCCTTCTGCCCCACACCTGAGTGAGCTGATAAGAAAGCCCAGGTGTTCTGTCACCAGCAGTAAGTTCACATCACGTGCTACAACCCTCACCCCAGCCCTATCCTGTGACCACCACAAACACTCAAACCCAGTCTCCTTTCCTCTTTCACGTCTCTTTGAAGCCATTTTCAGTTCAGTTGGAGAGGCCTGTCCTTCTCTGCCCTTCTCTTCATTATGGGTATTAAAAACTGTGTGTGTATATGTGTGTGTGTGTGTGAGAGAGAGATCAGCAGTTTGGAAGTCAAACCAAATTTTGGGTGGGGAATCCATCCAAACTCTATGGACTGGCTAAAACACTCAGTTACCATGATACTGGAAGGAGGGTCCCTGGCAATGAAGAGGCAATAATTTTAGTACCTAGGAAGAAATATGCATCCAATTAACCAAAGATCATATACACATGGGCACAGACAATATTGCAGTGACGGCCAGGAGAGGGGAGTGAAGGGGGCGAGGTGGAGGTGGGCAAAGGGGGGATGAGGGACACTTACAAGTGTCCACAATAAAAAATGAAAATAAAATTAAAGAAATATGCATCCAATAGAAACTTAATAAACTGGGATTCCAGTTTATATATCAATTTCTTGTGAGTTCACATACTGAAAATCCATTCTATTGAACTTAATGCAAAATGATGCCAAGTCTGAATTTCAGAACCTGAGGAGCTGAAGATTAGTCTTTTGGAAATTGTAACCCTGCCAACAGACTACTACCACAGCCTTTTCTTTTTGCTTCCATTCACATATGGAAACACAACCTTATTCCTCTAAGAAAAGACACACACTGCATTTGACAGAATAGTTCTGCATTATGGGAGGCAAACTTGAAAGCCTGCAGGAAGCAGTGGTTAACTTCAATGGAGCAAGCAAGAGAAAAGAGGTGTGTTCAGCTTTTGTATTACAACCCAGAATAACCTGGCTTTGCTACATTGTCCAACTGAAAAACACTTTACTGTTTAAAAGGCATGTGATGTAAAAGGCAATGTATGGCCAGCTTTGAGCCCTGCTATAATGCTAAGGTTGAAAGTTACATAGCTAGAAACATCAGCATTTTAACCATCGTTATCAAATTTAAAAAAAAAATCTCTTGATATCTGTAATGTAGACATTAACTTACAGGTATGTGTACACATGGGAAACGAGTGCCACTGAGGGAATCAACGCCTTTATCCTGACTCTTTCTTGCTTTGTATTTCCACTTCCATTTCTATTTCATGTTGACTGAATCCTTATGCTTCACTGATTGTTACAAAAGCCGATGCTTGTTCATTGGACCTCATTCCTTAAGTCAATTTAGATGTATTACTTGGCTCTGGTATTTCATGCATAAATGCAATATTTTATGAAACCTTTGAGCAACTTGATAAACACATAACAAATATTACCTGCTTAACTAGGAATGTGCAAATACATAGATGGTTTTTAAAGAACTCGGGTTTTTGAGTTTTCCAGAATGAGGCTCAAATACTGGCTCCACCAGTTCCTAACTGTGGTTAACCTTATCTGTCCCATGGAGGTTCTTGTGAGGCTTAAACGAGATTGCATACATATAAGCATCCATCATGGTGCCCTGCATGCAAGAGGTGCTTAATAAATGTCAACCCCTTTCCTTTCTAAGTTCGTCTGTTGGGGTCCTCTGGCTTTTGGTACTCTGAAGCCTTGGAGGTGCTCCAGGAACCCGACAGCTCATGTTCACTCAGAATATTTAAATTGGCATATCCTACAGGAGTGTGTAATGGATTAAATTTGTGGCGGTGCGATGATAAAACAATGGCAGGAGTTTCTGTGATGGGTTGGTTCAGCTGTTCTTGAATTTGATGCAATGGAGGAAGTGAAAGATGTAATGATGGTAGTCATGGCTACTCACTGCACCATGGCTATTCTTCTCTTGCTTTTTGACAAGCCAAGGGAATCTACCTCTTGGAAACCATAGCCAAGGTCCCCATCAACCGACACAAATAGCCAGACAACTGACTTTCTGACAAAGAGGACTCCACTGTTTACTTTAACGGAGTAGTCTCTTTGTGGGAATTCATTAGCTAGTCTCAAAACGCATTATTGCAAACTGATTCTTCAGAAGTAAACCCTGATGCTAGGAGTGGATGAGATTCTGAAAGCAGTCAAGCTTTCAGCTTTTTCACTCCTAAACAATCTTTTCAAGCTGCTCTCTGCAAGAGAACCACTTACAATCCCAGAATCAAAAGCCTATTAATAAAATGGAACTCTATCAAAGCCGTGTCAGTTACAGTTCCCTTAGCAATTGTAACAACCCAGGGTGGCCACAAGCAGAGAAGGCACTTCTGCAGCAGTTCTAGGTCTTTCTGTCTTTGAAGAGTTTTAGCTGTTGCACTGCATTAGTCCCAGTGTGCACTCACATCAGTATTTCCAAAGCATCTCATTCAGTTTTTCCTACTGAAAGCTTTTCACGTTGGCCCCACTGTTTCCGTGGTGGGGGCTGCAGCCTCCTGTACCTTGCAATGGTCCATTCTAGCCGACAGCATTATAAAGGCATCTTTACACTTTTGTGGAGAAACATTTAGGATGAACCCTCCTTGGTGAAATGGAAGGCTGTTTTCACACTGTGGTGTAAATCAGAAGATTTAGGCACATTTCACCACTGAGCAAATGAACTCAAAGTTGGAAATAGGTAAAAACAAAGGAGAGTGAGGTTTCATGGAAGCTACTGAAATAAAACAACAATGTAAACCTTGGATAATTTTGTTTTAAAAGCAGAGCTGTAAATGAGTTTTATAATACACGTAGCAGGAAAACTAAAATGACAGTGTAGTTTCTAGTTAGTGAACTCTGAATCTGTCTTCTTTGTATTCAAAGCTCAGTTTCACAACTAAACCTCTTGCCAGAATCACATTGGGAGGTCGAAGGGCAAGTCTAGAGAGTCAGAGTGAAGTGAGTGATTCTGCATCATGTAGAACAAAGACCAACAAACTAGAGACTACAGCCTGAGGTCTGCTTCTGTAAAGTTCTATGGCAACACAACCAGCCTGCTACCTTTACGTAGTGAGTCTAGCTGCTTTCACAATTAATGGCAAGCAGGCAGAGTCGTTGTGACAGACCATTAGATTGGCAAAGCATATAATATTTACAATCTGGACCTTTACAGGAAACTCAGCCAAAAAGCTTAAGTGAAAGCAGGCGTACATATCCATGGCCTGCAATATACAACTCCTTATTTTGGTTGAGGAAGAGTGGACAAAAAACACACAAACCCCACATGGACTAGACATGACCATTATTCTATTCTGCTACAAGGCAATAAAGTCACCACAGCCCAACTAAACTGTGGATAAATCACTCCCTTTAAGATATTCTGAAAAGTTTATATGATTGCCTCTTTTGCATAATCTAAGCCACTAAATATGTTTGATACATTTTAAAATCTGTCCTGCTGAATTTAAAAATTTCAAGTTTAAATGTCCTATACTTGCTATCAAAATATTAAAAAGTATATTTGTGGTTGCTTTTTCTTTTTACTTCAGAAGTATTTTTATTGAAAGCCAAGTGGAAATAAAATTTTTGTGAAAAACAATTAAACAATACCCTAAGCAAAGTGTTCACCATTTAGTAACCAAACTCTAGAAAAACCAGGAAGAATGGATAAATTGGCTATATTCAATGAAAGAATGCCAGAAGGAACTTAGCAACGTGTAAAAAAATGACTAAGGAATAAATAAATGGTTTTATTAGCTGGAGGAAGTTTCAGCAAGGGAAACTTAAGCAAACTATTATTAAAAGGAGAAAGAGCCATAAGAAGAACTAAGTTGCATAAAATTCTGAAAAGAAGGCTAGAAATTTGTGTTCAGGCAATATCCTGCATACTGAAAGCTATTATGGCAAATGTAAAAAAAAAAAAAAAAAAAAAAAGAATATTTTTCTGAAAATAAGTCAAATCTGGAATTATAAAATGGCTAATTTAGCTTCATACCTAATCATCATCAATATGTCTTTGGCTTTCTGAAAAACACTTAAGCAGACCAATCTCATCTCTGTCTATGATAGAGTGACAGGAATAGGAGATAAAATCAACTGAGGTCTTTCATTCAGTTTCTATCTCATGCATCTTGTTAAAAAGACAAAGACCATTTAGAAAACACACAGCATCTCCTAGAGTTGCACCATAAGCCACTAGCTACAGGGGGCTACTAAGCACTTGGAGTGTATCTAGTCTGAATTGAGATGTGCTGTTAAGTATAAATAAATAGATTTAAGGACTTAGTATAAAAAATCAATTCATTAATAACTATATCTTGTCCACTGGGTCAGTGGTTGAGCATTGACCTATGAAGCAGGAGGTCACAGTTTGATTCCAGTCAGGGCACACGTTTATGTTTCAGTCCATCCCTATTGGGGGATGTGCAGAAGGCAGCCAACCAATGGTTCTCTGTCATCATTAATATTTTATACTAGGGGCCCAGTGCACAAAAATTTGTGCACTCAGGGGTGTCCCTCAGCCCGGCCTGTGCCCTCTCACAGTCTGGGACCCCTCGAGGGATGTCCACCTGCTGGTGTGCCTGGGTGAGGGGCTGATGGCTGTTTGCAGGCTGGCCAAGCCCCTGAGTGGGGACCCTCACCCCATGGAGGTGAGGCCAGCCTGAGTGAGGGGCTGAGGGCCATTTTCAGGCTGCGCACAGCCGCTTCAGGGTTTGGGTTCCTACTGGGGTGCCTGAGCAGCCTGGGTGAGGGGCTGAGGGCTGTCTTCAGGCTGCCCATAGTTTCTTCAGGGTTCGGGTCCCTATTGAGGTACCTGGCCAGCCTGGGTGAGGGGCTGAGGGCCGTTTTCAGGCTGTCCACAGCTCCCATTGACCCAACGTCCCAGCAAGGCTGGCTGGAATCAGGTTTCTGGGGTTTATTTATCTTCTATAATTGAAACTTCATTACCTTTAGTAGAGGCATAGGCAGGTAACAAAGCCCCCTGTTTGCTTCAGCTCTGTGGCTTCTATAATTGAAACATTGTTGCTGCGAGCAGAGGCCCAGCTGGCCTAGGCAGGCAGTTGCAACAGAAGCCTCCTATTTGCTCTAGCTCTGTGGCTGCCGGCCTCCATCTTGGCTGGGTTAATTTGCATATAGCCACTCTGATTGGCTGGTGGGCGTGGCTTAAGTGTCTTGGAGTGATGGTTAATTTGCATATTACTCTTTTATTAGAGTAGATATACTAGGTTAAATAAAATGTTAAATTAATTTTATCAGTTTTGAAATATTTTAATGTGTCTGTTCATAAATTTTGAATTACAAGGTAGCTTGCACCTGTGGCCCACATACTATTTCTATTGGCTAGCACTGTCTATAATATAAACTGATGTTAAACTCAGGAGATTGCAGGAGAATCTCTTATCTTTCATGAGCATCTGTTTTTTCTGTTATGGGGGCGGAAAGGTTGGGAGGTTAGGAGTGGGGATGGACGGACACTGAAGAGTTCTTTGCTGGGCTGTTTGGAGGGTGTGTCCCCTGCATTGCACTGTGTTTAGTATTTCTAGGCCCCACCTAGTAATGTTTACCCTTCTCTAGTCACAACAGCCCCAAACCATTCTTCTCATGGTTCCAGTGCCCTAGGGTGAGGTGGGATGACAGATAGCCTCTCATCTTTAAAACCAATGGCCTAGAAAATGCTCATAAAGTCCTTTTGGGTGCTGTTTGTAATTCTACAGGGTGAGTTAGCCTTGGTTTTATGAAAAGTACTTTTTATTCACTTATTGACCTAGTGTCTAACGACAGCCTACTTGAGGGCTGCACTATGAAACTACTCTGTTTACCCTGCATGCTGTCCTGAGCTTATATGAAGCTTATTTGTCTAGTATGCTAGCACTTTATTCCTGCTGCTTTTTATTTCAGTCCTTTGCATACAGTTGTGTGCTCCAGGCAGGATGATAAACTAATGGCAGGAACAATTTCTTATACAAACTTTTGTCCTATAACAAGTGAATAATAGATACCAGTGAAGTAAAGGGATCCAGTGCTCAAGATAGCCTCCAGATTGTTAGGATGTGGTGTTATTTAATATTTTCAGCAGTCACTATGGTGGTGGAATATATCATTCATTTGAAACATAACCCTATGCTGTCTTAGGTATTATTACAAACATTACACAGATTTAAATTTGATTATGCAAACTAAGTAGAATTCTCTGAGGGCAGAGAATTATGTCTCACTGTGGTAACAATAATATTTAAAAGTAACTTTATGACAGCATATGCAGTTTTTAATTCAAGAATTGAAAGAACCCTATAAAGCGGACGTCATTGTCATCTCCATTTTACCTAAGAGGAAACTGAGGCTAAGGAAGGTGGACAACCTGACAACATCAGTGTAGAATTTGAACCTAGAATTTGAAATTAGGTCATCTGATGTCAGCTCGATGGCCTTTGTGTCACTCTCCAGCAATGTAACGTCTCTTCCTTTGTACATGTCCTACTTTGCTGTCCCAGAGATGTTGATCTTGAGAAAAGGATTTGAGTGGAAGTTTGGAGAGGTGCAAGAAACACCTGCAGGGGAGTTGGCTTGTGATACAGGGAAAGGAAAGCATCCAGAAAGGCGTGATCATAAGCCAGCTACTGCTCTGTGCAAATGGGCCTTAATTTCTCAGAGAAACAATTAAATGGTATAAAACCCACATGTTGTGGGCAAACCATATGCCTAAGCCCTAACCCCCAGAGCCATAGCACCTGAGTGTGTTTGAAGATCGGGCCTTTAAAGAGGTTTAAGTTAACTGAGGTTATTAACGTGGGTCCTCAACCAACCTTACTCATGTCCAAATCAGAGGAAATTTGGATACACAAAGAGACCCAGGGTGTGCACACACAGAGAAAGGCCATGTGAGGGCACAGCAAGAAGGCTGTCATTTGCAAGACAAAAAGAAAAGACTCAAAGAAATAATACCAGCCAACACCTTGATCTTAGACTTTTTAGCCTCCAGAATAGTGAAAAAATGTCTGTTGTTTCTACCTACTCCGGGGTAATTTCATATGGCAGCCCTAGCAAATTAACACACTACACCTCAGAATTTTCCCTCCTAAGTAGGAAAGGAGTCTGAATGGTTACACTTGAGTTTCACCTTCTGTACTCATGGCTCTTAGATTCTCTCCTTGCCAAGCCTGCCCAGCCTATGACCTGCAGGCCATGTGGGATGTCCTCACTTTTTCTCCTGAACCTCGTTCTGCTATGTTCCAGTATTTCTCATGGGCAGCAACACATCCATTTCCATTTGAATAAGCTGTTAGGGGACAGTTTTTTTCAGCTCAGATCCAGGTAGGTGAACGTTATGAAAACAGCATCAGAATTCAGAGTTGGAAGAGCTGGAATGAAGTGTACAGAATGGATTCTAACAGCAAACACACAGATTATTAAAAACATTTCAGAGACACAAGAACCACCAGTTATTGCCAATGATATAGAATTCAAACTGAATTCTAATGTAGGGTTTAACACAATAACACAATCTTAGTGTCATCATAAGTAAAGAGCACAGAACTGACATAGAACAGATGAGGTAAGATGTAAACACACATTTTACTTCATTGCACCCATAGTGTTTGATGGTTATTGTTATGTGTCTAGAGAAGAAAAGAAGAGCATGCTCGAAGAATAAATTGTTTTCATTATACATCTGGATAACAATAATATATACTTTGGAATCCTATGAAATAATGTATGAAATGGAAAAAAGGCAAAAACTAATAGAGATGGTTTAAAAATTGTTTAAAAAACTCTGAGGAAAAGCTTATAAAATTTGAGAATAAAGACCAGCAACAATACTAAAGTTTTTAAAAAGGTATTGCTGGATTCATACCAGCTGTTATCTACTACCACTGAGAACATAAAAGAGAAGAAACAGATTTTAAAAGCTGAAGGAGAGATTTAACTGGGCCTCACAAACTTTGAGGGTCAGAGTGAAGTACTAAAACATGCCACCAAAGGTTAAAATAACTCCTAAGAATGGTTATGAGCAAAGATGATATATTGACCTTTACAGTTGATCTTGGGATCAGGCCATATAATTTATCACAGTGAGAACAAATAATTCAGAAGTACAGTTTTTGGACTCCTGAGTAATATTTAAGAATTCAATGACAATTTAACTTGCCTACAACTTCGTCATTTAAAGCCTGACCTAATCTCTCCCAGAACTGCAGATTCAAAATGTTTTCTGTGGTCTGGATAGATAATTATCCTGGTGGAGTTATGTAAGGTTCTTTTATAGAGGAGGGAGTTGAGCTTCTGAGATTTTCTATCTTTGTGTTCATTTTTTTTTATTGAGGTGAAATTCACATACATAAAATAAACCATTTTAGTGTGTACACTTCAGTGGCAGTTGATACATGTCCAGTGATGCACAATCCTCACCTTTATCAACTTCCAAATTTGTGTTGATATTTCCCGTTAACACAGCCTTTAGTACATCTCCTTTTGATGTTTTCTAAATAATGACAACAACAATGTGGCACAAACTCTGGAAATCTGAAGGGTTCAGTAAACTTTCTTTTGGAATTAAGATAGCCACACAAGTCCTGGCTGGTGAGGCTCAGTTGGTTGAGTATCATTCCATGCACCAAAAGGTTGCCAGTTCGATTCCCAGTCAGGGTACATGCCCAGGTTGCAGGCTCAATCCCCAGTAGGCAGTGTGCAGGAGGCAGCCAATCGATGATTCTCTTCTTGACAGTAATTATAGTGAAAGTTTTAAATGTTATATGAAAAACTAGTGGCCCAGTGCACGAAATTCATGCACATTAGAGGGGGATTAATTAGAGGAAATATTTTAATATTGCTATTTGCCCTTTCTCTATAATAGAAGTGTCAGAGATTAAAGAAAATTAGTAAAACGTATATGAAAATCTTCTTCCTGTCAGAGTCTGGGGTGCACCATGGAACCCAGAGTCAAGTCTTCAACCACCCACGTGCACCTCAAAATTGCTCGAGACCCAAACCTGGACAGCCCCCCTTCATTGGGCTAGATCCAGACCTGACCGGTCCCACCCTGTCAAGCCAGGTGGGGGGGTGCAGCCTCAGGTCCCCTGGGTGCCAGGGCAGGGTCCATAGCCTGAGATCACCCATCAAGCCCTTCTGGGTAGAGGGAGTGGCCTGTGATCCCCCAGCCTGGCGCCAGGGCAGGGGGCACAGCCTGAGGTCCCCTGGCCCAGCACCAGGGCAGAGGGCACACCTTGAGGGCCCCCATCAAGTCCCGCTGGGTGGGGGGCACAGCCTCAGGTCCCCTAGCCTGGGGCCAGGGTGGGGGGCATGGCCTGAGGTCCCCCGGCCTGGCACCAGGGAAGAGGGTGCAGCCTGAGTTCCTCTGGCCTGGGCCAGGGCGGGGGGAGCAGCCTGAGGTCTCCTGTCAAGCCCTGCGGGTGGAAGGCACAACCTGAGGTCCCCTGTCAAGCCCCATGCAGGAGGTGGGTGGGCGTGCAGCCTCAGGTCCCTGCTGATTGCTCCTTAAGACTCGTTATGGGAACTTAGCCTCAACTGTGGGTGCAAATTGACTGGAGTGATGGTCAATTTGCATATTCCCTCTTTATTATACAGGATGGCATTTCAATCCCATCACCAAACCCCCATATCTGACTGATGCAGCTAAGTTCACAACAAATCACTGAAGTAGAGGAGACAGATGGGGCCAGGCTGGGCTCAGTTCTCTCTGGGACTGAGTTTTCTCATTCAAAACAGGAAAGTGTTCCTGAAATTAGATCGTACAAATTTGAATGGCCATGGATTGCCTGTCAAAGAACTGAGTAGATATGTGTCATTCTGTCGTCGTGAAGAGTGAACAGGGATTCTTGGCCTGAGAGGCCTGTGTGTGAACGCCAGCTCTGAAAAACATTTACTGTTTCCATTCTGTCTTCTGCGAAGTGAGAATCATGTCTGGCTTGAAGCTTTGTTGTGAGGATTAATGAGAATTATGTAAAGTTCCTGGCACAGGGTAAGTATAGAGGGTGGCTATGAGTACACATAAAGTCTCTGAACTACCAAGCCTAGTGCTCCACACTGGAGAAGCATAACAGATGTTGGATTCCTTTCTCTTTCCTTTTCTCATGTATCTCAGCAACTTCCCAAAACTGGCATCAGGATTCAGATGCAATGTATGGCATTGTCAGGGTTGAATTCTTTCCCCCCTTCCCCAATGCCTACGTTGAAATTCTAGCCTTCAGTACCTCAGAATGTAAATGTATTTAAAGAGATGACCAAATTAAAATGAGGTCTTTAGGGTGAGTCCAAATCCAATCCAACTGGTGTCCTGATAAGAAAAGGAAATTCACACACCAGGGACAGGTGTGTTCACAAGGAAAAGACCACGTGTGGACACATTGAAAGTTGGCCACTAGCTAGCCAAAGAGAGAGGCCTCCTCTTAGAAAACCAAACCTGCTGACCCCTTGGTCATGAACTTCTACCCTCCAGAACTATAAGAGAATACATTTCTGTTGTTTATGCCACCCATGCTGTGGTATCCAGCTATGACAGCGCTAGCATATTCGTCCAGTGAAATAACGTCTGGAAATCCAATAAGCATGTGCATCGAGCCATGCATTGTCAGCAAAGAAAGGTAACTTTTCAATAAGTTGTCTAGCATAGGGTTTATCTGGTTTTTACATCTTATATTCCAAAGAGTGTGGGCCTCATGTGCTAGAAAAACAAAACTATCCTCCCTTTCCATCCTAAGAGAGACATCTATTTTACAAGCATACTTTTAAAAATGACAACTGAATGTAAGTTTTAAGGCCGTAAACGAGTGGCAGTATAGCAAACCAATTTTATTGAGAATTTTTATAGTTCTTTTTATCATTGTAATTGTTATAACAGATCTGCATCCACTATACTGTTTCTGAGGGCCCTTAATTTTACACCGACCACCAGATGAGAATTATTAGTTTAGCCTCCACAGAGCAGACAACAAGCTATGTGTACCACAGGAGGTACCACTTGACATTTTGCAGGCAAGGTGTAAATTATCTGCTGTTTTTGCATTGCTAAGAAGCTCTTTCATATCAGCAACATAGGTCAATTCCATTTTCCTTATTTCTTTTTGTCTGGTTCTTATTCATAAAGGCAATCTGTCTTCTGAGCAGAAATACAGTTACTGAATTTTTTAGGTTTATGTCACAATTGCTATTTAACTGCAAAGTCGATGATTACATGCAATGAGCACAATAATACTTTCTAGATCCCAGAGCAAATGCTCACTTGAAATTTGTCCAGATCTAAGATCTATGAGTGTGTGAACTGATTACAGTTCAGCTAAACACCGCGTTACTTATCCAACTGTAGGGGGAAGCCCCAGGATAGCCCTTCTTGAATCAGACACAGGAAAATTGGTTGCATTCCATTGTGTGTGTATTGTTGTTGTTGTTTCCTGGACAAATGACAATGGGATGATGAACAGATTCACTGACTTAGTTCTCAGCGACATCATTCTTCGATCCCTATTCTTTCCACAGAAGCATTTCAATTCTATGCCACTAAAAGCTTAACAGAAGCAGAGCCTCTCTTTAAATTTTCTCATCAAGACCATAGCCAGCTTTCTGTTACAGTGGAAGCTCGGTTCTTGAACTTAATTCGTTCTGGGAAGTCTGTGTGAGAAGTGATTTGTTCGAAAACAGAATCATTTCCCCCAATTAGAAATAATGTAAATTGTCTTACTCTGTTTCAGATCTGCAAATGATTCTGTTTTAACCTTCATATATATATATATATATATATATATATATATATATATATATATATATATATATATATATTACTTTTTTAAGCTCCATTGTTGCTTTCACCACTTTCCTTTTCACTTTGCTATCATTAACCTTCTTAGGACCATGGTGACTTACTATACATATTTAATAATAATAAGCAGCAACAAAAGCAAAAAAACCCCACACAAAATACTTACAGCACAATTTTCCTGAGATATTAACAACATGAGGTTTAGCA